>VZUI01037134.1:0-116847 GCA_013401135.1 Cettia cetti | reverse complement strand
TGTACCCCTTCTGGACAAAACCCCCCTGCAGCCCAGGTTCGGGGTCTCTCCTGAGGCACCAGACTGGAGGCAAAGGGGTTCCCCTGTGACCCCCCCAATAAACCTCTGTTCCCCGGATGTCTCCGAGAGTCCCCTCTTTCCAGCCACGGACGTGACAGTGTAAGTCAAGGCACTGCGGAGCCAAGAATTCACAAACAGATCTTGTTGAGGCGTATCAGAGCTGACCGGGTGGTCTAGCCAAAACACCAGGCTGACCAAAGAAAGATACGCACCCCAACATAATATAACAAAAACATTTTATACTTTATAAGGACTAAAATGAAGATAACCTACAAGTCTGGATATGAGTGCTGTAGCATCAAAAAACTCCAAGTTTGTCCTCTGACCTTCCAACTATATCACACATTTCATGTGTGTAATTTGATTGTCACCGCTTTTTCAACATTGCCCAATATTATCTTTCCTTTCCTGAAACCCTAATTCCTTTTTTTTCCTTCTCAATTTATGGTTCTGCCACCTCCCATAATTTCAGTTCTTTAGAGCTCATTAATTTTCCATTTCCAGAAAACCATTATGGGTGTTCTTCTGTTATTTTTACACTCCGAATTCTTATGTGACATTATGCAGAGAAACCAGAAAACAAAGGGGAAAATAATTGGAGATTTTCCTCTGAATATTGTATATTAAAATTAATGCGCTAAATCTTTAAGTAAATTATTCCATTAAATTAAACTATGCTGATTAATGCATCCTAGGATTTGGTCTGATGTAACAAATGACAACTGCTTTTTAAAGTGAAGGATTGAAGAAAAGGAAAAGGAGTAGCAATGCAAATCGTCTGCCTGCATACGGTAGACCCTACGAGTCTATCAGTAGATTCTACAAGCTACGTTGGTAAAGGTATGGTTTTAAACCGGTTGTTAAATTT
Organism: Cettia cetti; assembly: GCA_013401135.1. Classification (NCBI taxonomy): domain Eukaryota; kingdom Metazoa; phylum Chordata; class Aves; order Passeriformes; family Sylviidae; genus Cettia; species Cettia cetti. The sequence continues at coordinate 115,919 of VZUI01037134.1, read as the reverse complement.
CCAGGCCCATCCACAAACAAAAACAATGTTGTAGTTCTTTCCCTGATTTGTTTTTTTTGGCTTGGGTTTGGTTTTGGGTTTGGTTGTTTGTTTTTTTTCCTACAGGATCTCCTAGAACTTGCATTCTTCCTTCATTCAGTATGGAAAATTCTCACCCGCAGGCATTAATCACAGAGCACCTTATTACTGCTTTATCAATACTCATCTTACTGGTAATTTGCTGAAATTGTACTAATCTACCACTAAATTTTTCTACCCATTCCAGTGGATAGCTTGAGAGTTCTAATACTCTTAAATAATACTACTTCTAATACTACTTAAATGGCAAGTGCAAACTCACACCTGAAAAAAAATGCATCTGTGCTCATTTATATATGTGGCTGACAGCCAAAGGATGAACCCTAGTAAAGGAAGGAAGTCTTCCTAAGCAGAAATTATTATTATATGTATCACCCTATATGTTTTATTCATATTCTCAGTTAAGATATTTGAAGATCTCTTGGTCATATAAACTTTAAGACCTGTTTTGACAAGTTTTCTCTGTTCAAAAAATGAGCAAGGAGAGGCCTTATCAAGTTAATGCCTAGAGAGGCTACCTGGAACAGAAGCTGGTCAGAGTTAAAGGAATAAAGTAGGTATTTATTAAAAAGGCCTTTAAGGGGTACACCTTGGGCAGTATAAGAGCCTGCCATGGCTCTACCCAAGATGGACATGGACCCCAAATGGACCCAAGATGGGCCACTGGTCATGAGTTTTCACACTTTTATAAGTTTTGGTCCATTTACATATTGGGGTTAATAGTCCAATTACAGCTTCAGGTTATGAAGTCCCATCCTCACTGTTTGCTCTCCTCAATTCGTTGGTTATACATCTTGGGCCTGAAGCTCCAATGATGTCCTTGGTTCTCAGGCCGGAAAAGGATTTTTTTGGCTAACTACCCTAACTACCTACTTGCTAACACTTTATATGAAGTTCGGAGACACGCACTAAGCCAGTACAGAATCTGGACAACATGAAAAGCTAAAACTTAAGACATCAAAGTGGGCAAGAAAAAGAAATCAGAGCAAGTTTTCTTTCTCATTTTTATACCTTCTATTTAACTGCAAGTCACAAGTAAAGCCTATATATTTGGAAGGAGTGAATAGTACTAAGAAATACTTAAGAAAAGAAACACTTCCAAACATTCTCTGCCACTCATATAAATAAATGATGTTCCATATTTTTCTTCATTTAACACCTTCCCATTTATTTAAATCACAAACAGATTGAAAACAAGTTATACTTCAAGAACAAATGAAACATATTAAGAGCTTCAAGCATCTCAGAAGAATTTTGCACTTCTCTTTTCCATCAATCCTGTTTATCCAAATTTATCAACGATCTCAGGTTCAACAGATAGGTACAACAAGATCTGTTTACTGACAGCTCCATAAATACTTTTCCACCTTGAAAGGTTCTCAGATGAGTGATAAAAATAACATCTTCTGCTGCAAATCTTAATTTTAAGTGGAAGAAAAAGACTAGTGAAAGAAAACAGAAAAAACTTCATCAGAACATGGCATTTATCAAAGATGAGAAGGCTGTGATAAAACAAGGCATTTTTAATACTCTTCCCATTCATCTGCTTTCCATAGTACAGAAATACACTGAAGCTTTTCCTCACAAAAACGTCAGGAGACCAATAAAGTTCTATGCTTTGTACCTTATTTTTATATCAACAGGTTTGCTGACATGCATTGGGAGTTTTGCTGTGATTCACTAAAACTGAATTGCTTTGAAATCAATGATGTTTAGATTAGCAAAATAATTTTCCTAATGATAATGCTACTTAGGAGGTTTAGTTATTTTTCAGAAGCTAAGAGCTAATGTTTTTCCAACAGAATAAATATGTTCTTTGATTATTATTTTTTTTCTTAATAGATCTGGATTAATTCCACATGGGCACTAACAGTTTCATTTCTTCTGTAGCAAAAACCCCCAAACAACAAACAAGCAATAATGTTTTGTGAGTTTGAAACCAGGAAATGTGTAACATCACTACATATTTACTACCTGACTGTGGTCAACTCCTACTAGTCCATGTACAGTAATTTTAAATTAAAAGAACAAAGTCATTAAATTGCTAGCCTTGAAAATATGAGCAGAGTACAATTTGGTATCATCTATGAAATAGAAGTCCGTGCTGCAAAACTACATCAGAACTAAAATCAAATAATTTTCATTTATCCAAAATGCTTTACTCCTTCATGTCTACTGATTATTATATGGTAGAGATTTACCAAAAGAAGACATGCAGTTTCTTGCACTGACAATGGTCAAGCTAAAACTTTTCTTTCCATTATTTAAACAGTCTTAATCTCTTTTATAAGTAGATCTTACCTTATTTTTCATGAACTTTGAGTGACTCTTGTAAACTTCTATTTGTTTGATTTCTTCTTCACGGTCTTCTGTATTCAGAACTCCATTTGTCTTTAACATCTGTATCTCATCTTCAAGATCTCTTATATTGCGCTCAAGTGAAGCTATTTTTGTATCCTAAGTTACAAAAAAGAGAGTATTGAAAATTATATAGACATATATTAAAGAGTAACAAAAGCAGATCTGTAATTGAGTGAATATCAAACAAATAATGAGAGCAAAAATAGATGGTACATATAGAGAATGCACATAAAACAGGAATAATTCTATCAGTTTTAGCTTAAAGAAATGCAGAATTCAGACCAGACCTCTTTCACCATAGTTGCACAGTCTGTAGAGAATACATTCTGGTCAAAATTCCATTTAATTCCTACACAGGGACGAAGGGAGAATAGCAGATGCCCTATTTTTCCACATATAACCTTGCTATCATTAATAACCATCCAGGCCCAGCTATTCTTCCAAGTTCTGAAACACCAAGTTTAGCCTAGAGAGACCAGTCCATGTCTCTGCAGGGCAAAGGCCACTTCACTGTGTGGCTCAGCCTGAGGCTCAAGGTCGCTGTTTCTCTGGAGTTCCACCTGCCCTCAAGAGGGAGAAAGGTTGTGTCCTCATATATTATTCATATATTTTTCCTTAGCCATGTCTCTAAGAGGGGATTTAGCACTTTTTATTGTGAGTCCCAAGATAAAAAAAACCACAACCACTAAAAATTTCTACAACCCAGCCAATGGCTGCCATGTGTGCCAGCACCGCACTGGAAGCATAGTGAAGTTTTTTTACCACTTCCAGTCATTTGGAAATTGGCAAAGTCTCTTTGTAAGAGTTAGAAATATTACAAAAGTGATTACACAAACTTGTCACAACTTCTTGTTTGAAAGAATGTCACCCTGTTCTTTTTAGCCTTTTGATATTTACATTTTTGTAATGGAGTTTCTCACACATTTTCATGTAAACAAAGTAATGTTTTTGTAACTGTTTCTTATTGTTGACATTCCTCTCTTGGGGAGGAGAAATTTGATGGACTTCTCGTTTGACCAGTGTGGTTGGAGAGGTGGCAACCTTCATCCTCCAATCCCTGGTCATTCTCCAAAATCTATATTAACCGAAGTAGCAAAATAAACTTCCCTTCCTTGTCCTGACAGTGTGACTGTGTGTGTCATTCATTGCGTGTCCTATAGTGACAAAAGCACATTGCAGAATTACTCATTAGGAAATCTGTTCAACAACACAAAAAATCGACTGCTTGTAAAATATTAGAGAATGGATGAAGTTCTTCTTCAATTGAGATAGATATTAAATAAAAAATAAATTTTAAAAAAAATTAAAACACACAAAACAAACCAACCTGATTCACTAAGACCAGGTTATTAAGTTAGAAAACTAATTTGGGAAAAATATACAAATGGAATTGATCCTTTAACAAGGAAAAGCTAAGCTTGAATCACTGAAACTTTTTTTCTGTTGCTTTCTTTAGATTGCCTAAAAACAAGCAAAAACCCCAACTCCTGTAATAACTTCTTTCATAACAAAGCTAGGCAAATGTAGCAATTCAAAACACAGGAGAGTCTGGATGAAGTTCCAAAAAGCATCTGAATTTTTCATACTGAAATGAAAAAGAAAGTCAGATTATTTTTGAAGACCAGTGTTATAAATCCATAGAGAATGAAAGCTAAGCAATGTCATTTACATGGCCCACTGTCATTCCCCTAACATTTTTGCTCTTATCTTTATAGTCAACAATAAATCTCAAACTGAGAGAAGTTTTCTTTTATTTTCTTACTCCAACAAAAATTAATTTTAAAATTAATACCAATTCTGAAACAGGTAAGTAAAATATTAAGATGGAATGAAAAAAGGGAAGAATTCTCATTGAATTTTATCATTTAGAGAAGTTGCACAAGAGGCAAAATACTGCAAGAAAAGATACAGAAGTATTTAAAAGCTCTCAAGACAAACACAAAACAAAAATAATTGTAGATCTCATAGATACTATAATCAATTCAGCTTGCTCCATTACACTTCATTTCAGAAATATTTTCCTCATATTTTTGAAGATAAAAGCAAAACCTAAGCTTCACTACACTTCGGAATTATTTTGAAATGAAATATATTAATACTTACATGACCTGTTATGACATGACATCTGGGACTAGTCTTCATCAAATCTCTCCAGCTAAGTCTATAAGAGCCTGCCTTTTTGTACGGCCTTTGTATTTTACGTGTTTGCAAATATAATATGGCAGAAACAATTTTTAGCACAGCCTGCTACACTCTTTAAAAGGTTTATACATCACAGAATAACATTTAAGCCTTATGAGAAATATCTAAAATAACTTGTGGAAGCATTTTCTGTACTTCTGCTTCATCATAAAATTGAAATCTCTGAGTAAAAGTTTATTTTTAATCAATCTCTGCATACTGTCATTAGAGATGTGTAAAAGCTATTTTCCTATGTCTTGAAAAATTGCCACTAAGTTTTACCTTAACTTTTTATTGAAACAGAAACCAAAAATTTCACAAATTTCGTGAAAGTCAAAGGTACTGTTCCCTATTGCATGGTGGCGTGCCCAGAAAACCTTCAGAGGTTCCAGACCTTGTAGGTCAAAGAATGCAGAGAGCCCAGTGGTCCCAGTGGGTACTGCCACAGGGGAGCTGGGCTGACTTACAGGATAGAAAGTTAGGTAGCTTTGCATTTGCCAAAAGTTTTGACACAAAATCTGATTCAGCTGAATCAGCAGTTTCCCCCAGAAAATTTCAATTGGAAAACTTTCAACCAGTCTTGTTGGGGCACAGGGTCTGGCAAGCTTTCAGAAACTGAAATGGTAACAGACGCAATATTTCCTTCAAATCTCTAAGAGTATCCCCATTAGCAACCGTAGAAAAATCCTTTTTCGGGTCCCCCTAAATTGGGGGTTTTCCTCCCACTAAGTCCAGTGCCAAGGTTTAAAATGATAAGCGAAAGTTGCAGCTTTTTCTTCAAGGTTATTTATTGTTTCTTATCTTGGAATTCGCGCACTGCCTAAAACCCAGGCTTTGCACGCTGGAAAACAGGGATGGTGAAAAGGCCCACAAGGTAAAAATCCAGAGCCTTTTAAGAACATTTGAGCCAATTAACTCTTAATACGTACTATATTTACAATTCTATGCCAATAACTATGACCTATTCTAGACATGCAATTTCTACCTCAAATCCATTCTACCAATGTCTCAGTGCCAAATCACCGAAGAAGATGGAGAAGAAGAAGGAGAACATGGGTCACCACCCAGAATCCTCCATCTTGCCTTCATCTACCTTCATTCTAAAACCCCAAAACTACAAACTTTCACCATGTGACAAACTAAACTACTATTTATTTTGAATCTTTGTTGCTTTTAGTTCATCTATGAGTGTTGGAAGCTTTTCTCATGGACTAAGGTCAAAGGCAAAGCCTTCCTGGGGTCCCAACCAGGGTCTCGGACTCCCCAGGGCAGCTCAAGGAATTTTCCACATGTCCTGGACTGCAACAAGCAACATTCTAAAAAACTAGATGGGTCTATGCTGAATCACAACACTGCAATAATATTAAGGAAGCAGCTTAGTATTAAATGGTACTAATAAACATCTTCTGAATTCTAAAACAATACAGCATTTGTTCAGAATTTTTCAGTCAGACCCTCTAAATCTGTTAAAAGACATAAGATTATGTAGCAGGATCTGTGATAGAGATCAAGGCACTCACCCAAATCTATCCTCTCCTTCCAGCAGTAACCAATACTTCTTCCTTATCTCCTTTATAAGAATAGTGTTGCAGATATTCTGTGAGAGGTTAGGACTATTTAGGTTTCTGTTGGCTGGACCTAACAGAAACCTAACTCTTTTGGAGTGTAAAAAAAAAAATTAGTATGTGTCCTGATGCTGAAGAAAACAATATTTCACAATGGAAAAAGACTAACAAGTGAGTTTCCACAATGATGTTTCATGAATCATATCAATCCTCACAAGAGTCCTACAGTACATTTCCTGAAAACTGAGGGGCAGGAAAAGGGCAAAACATTTGTAAATAACCACAGAATCACAGAATATTCTGAGTTGGAAGGGACCCACAAGGATTATCAAGTCCAGGCTGTCTTACTCTGAAAGTAAGGAAATTTTAAGGAAATAAAATTCATCATTTGAGATACATGATAAATTCAAATTACGTCTCCAAAATTTTGCTTATAGGGCATTCAACAAGCAATCAGAAGGAAATATTTGAAACTTCACATTTAATATAGCTTTTATTTGAACACACTTATATACATAGGCTGTCAACAGACCATACACAACTACACTTACTGTATGAATTTTTACCTTCTCAATTTAATGCAGATATTTCAGGGTTTTCTTTGAAGATAAGGGAAGTGAAAGTTCATGCAATCTTTACTATAGAGTATGTTGCACTGCAAACACACATACACACTTCTCTAGAACCAAACCCATACCTGAAATATCACAGCTGGATCAATACATAAAGATGGCTCTTTCTGCAAGTAAGGTAAACCACAAATATTTTCATTTACTTTACAGCTTACATTTATAAAGACTTTATAGTTGCTAGACTCCACATATTTTTCAATATCCTATCCTTAAGTTGAATTCTAGGCCATATCTGTAGGCAATATCTTATTTCCTCTCTGAAGTAATATCACTGTTTTAGTGATGAGAGAATTAGGCCATAGCAACATGCAGTGGCTGGGTTGGAAGCAGCATTAAAAGGTTATTAATCCAACCCCCTGCCATGGGCAGGGACATCTTCCACTATCCCAGGTTGCTCCAAGCACCCTCCAACATGGTCAGGAACACCTTCAGGAAAAGGACATCCACAGCTTTTCTGGGCAACCTGTGCCAGGGCCTCATCACACTCATCATAAAATTCTTTTTCTTCATATGTTCAATCTAAATTTATCCTATCTCAGTTTAAAACTGTTGTTCCTAGTCCTATCACAACAGACCCTATTGAAAGGTCTGTCCCCACCCTTCTCCATCTTTCTTGTATGCCCCCTTTCAGTACTGAAAGGCTACAAGGCCACTGAGAAGCCTTCTCTTCTCCAGGCTGAACAGCCCCAACTCTGCCAGCCAGTCTGCACAGCAGAGCTGCTCCAGCCCTCTGATCATTGTTGTGGCTCTCCTCTGGACTTGCTCCAACAGGTCCATGTCTTTTTTGTCCTGTGGAGCCCAGAACAGAAGGCAGCACTGCAGGTGGGGCCTCATAAGAGATGAGCAAGTTTTGACCCAATTCACATGCTCAGGAGTACTTATCATAAAATCAAGTGAAAAGTATGTTTCCTTTTAATCTTTTTGATTTTACTAATAGGTGTTAATCAACATTGACTATCACTGATATTCAGAATACATTCAAAGATATCAGTCATCTGGAATTTGCCAGCACACAATATGTACGGAAGGTGCAATTGCAATTAAAGGAAAGGATTTCCATGTACCAGTTTTATTTTATACTTTAACAGACTAAGATTTAGGCATGAGGAGGGAAATGCAGTTTAATCACATATATCCACAATCACAAAGTTAAAAGCAATCATTGCATCAAAACTAGACTAGTTTGAGGGAATAATGGGAGCATGTGGGAAAGGGAAGCATCCTGCCCTCCTTCAGCTTTGTGACACTACTTTCCAGAAAAAAAGGGTTTCTGGAGAATAAAGTCAGTTACAGAAAAAAGAACTGAGTAAAGAGTGTAGTGAGAAACAATAAAGCAAAAGACATGGGACATCTGGAAGCAAATGTGTCCATGAAGCCAAACCAGGAAGTTAGGGAAGAATGGACTGCAATGCATCTAAAAAGACAATAGATATCTGAAAAGGATAAATAAAGCAAGAAAAACAGGAGTCAAGGCATAGGATGTGAATTTTCTATCTTTTCTTCTTTGTCTTTTTTTTTTTTTTTTTTTTTGCATGAATATACAGGAGATAAACACTGGTCAACAAGACAGCAGTTATGCAGAAAATGCAATTGCTGTAAGAATAATTAACTGCTTGCAAAGCTTTAGAGAGAAGAGAAGATGATGACTGGACACGACACGTAGTGCAGCAGATGTCTGGGACAAATAAACACGAGAGAACAGGTAAGAGAAATGGTATACTTGATTGGATGAAAGGGAATACAGACTGGGGAAAGGGACAAAGAATTCAGCAGTGGCAAGGGACAGAAGAAAACCACAAAGGGAATAGAAGGATTTGTGAAGGAGGGAAAGCTGCATCCTGGCAGAGCATGGGGGAGCCATGGAAGGCACTCAGACAAAAGTCAAAGTGGTGAGGGGCTGGAAGGGGCTGGGTGTGGTGAAGAGAGATGCAAACTGCTTGGAGTCTCTGTGTGGGGGAGTGGATGGCCTGAGACTGCCATATGACAGCTAATCCTCTCCCTCCTTCTACCCTCAACATTGTAGGGAAACAATTCCTTCAATGCTCCATCATTTAAAACAAATGTTCTGCATTTTTTTCAAAACAAATGCTGTCTGGATTAAGACAATTTAAATTCACTTGAAAACATTCCAAATCTGGAACTTGTAATGAAAATTGCTGTTTAATCATGTGGATTTCAACATCTTACATTTGTCCCTTTTTCTTTTCAATATTAGACCTACTTTAGACAGGGGGAACCCCAAAGGCGCATGTGTTCATAGGGACAGAAAGAACTGGGTGCCTCAGAGGCAAAAAGCAGCTTTGCGTCAGTACTCCAGCAACAGGATTACAGCCTCACTCACAACAAATGAAAGCCCTCACTATAAAGATCTGATTTTTAAAAAGTGGAACATTGCACCATGCCCATCTCTCCTGGGAATCAAACAGAAAACATTCAGTGTCTTGAGGCACAGACACTATCAGGAGCAACTACAGCCATCATATGTCATTCATGTGTCCTGTTCTCATACTTTTGGTACAGAAGAAGAACTGAAAATTAATTTCAACATGTTCTTTACATTCTTATATAACACACATGAAAGATTATACATTATTCTAACATATTGCTTTTGTATCCCAGAACTTTTAAATTTATAATTCTGAATATTAAAAGGGAAAACAAAATTTCCCAGCCATATATCTTACTTTCCCATTTACTTAGGGTAATGAGTTACTGCAAAAACATAGATTTAGTACAAAGACTTCTGAATTAATGTCCAAAGCAAATATACATCCAAAAATGGAATTCTGTAGTCAATGTACCTCCTTTGCTACTCATATAATCCAAACTAGTTACTGTCTATTAAAAAATAGATACTGTATTTACAAAGTCCTGCTGTTGTTTTAACTGTGTGTTTACCACAACGGTCAGACATGCTGAACTCGTTTGCTCATAACAGAAGTCACTGGCAAAAGGAGGCCTTAAACTTGCACTTCCTTTCAAGATTGAAATGAAAAACCATCATTAATGAATTTCAGGCAGCATTGCCAACTCACAAATTATCTCAAGTCTCATGCAATTTCTCTTAAAGATGAACATTCCAGACTCACAGAGTTATGCAAAAATATCAGTTTTCACTTTTTAAATTACTATTTTTATTCTTTGTTATTGTGGAGGGAAAAGCCACAACACTTTAGCAAAATTATATATCAAAAAGAGTAAACTATAGTCAGGAATAAGAGAGCTGTTTCATCACAACTTGTCATGTCTGCTGATGCAACTAATATTTTCCTCAGGCTGGCAGTAAAATTATGGCCTAACAACAACCAACAGAAGAACTGGTTTTAAAGTTTGAGGAGGAAAATATTTATTCCATGTACTTTCAATCTCCTAAAACATGCACATACAAAGACATACACCTTTTTTTAAAAAGTAATATTCTGTTCTCATTATTCAGAAATGTTCCACTTGATTTTTTAATTCAGAAAACAGATCAGGAGAAACAAATGCTAATTATTCCTAGCTACACAAAATAAATTGACATGGTAAAGGAAGCATTCAATAACTAAAGAGTAAAAGTCATAAATCTATGCCTGGTAGACAGCTGAGTATCACAGCTGCTTGTTCACCTCTCCTCAGTGGGACAGACAAGGGAACCAGAGGGCAAAAGTGGGAAAACCTCTTGTTTGAGATAAAGCCGGTGAAATACATAAAGCAAAGCTGTGAATGCAAGCAAAGCAACACATGGAATTCGTGCACTACTTCCCACGGGCAGATAGATGCCTGGCTGTTTTCAGGAGAGCAGGGCTTTATCAGGCACAAGAGTTATTTAGGAAGAAAAATGCTGTGACTGAATGTCCTCCCTTCCGTTTGCAGAGGCTGAGCATGACATGAGGGTATGGATTATCCCTCTGGTGAATTTGGGTCAGCTGTCCCTGCTGTGCTCCCTCCCAGCCTCTTCTCTACCCCCACCCTACCTGCAGGGTAGGAGCAGATGGAGAAGCTGGGAAAGCTTTGACTCTGTGTAAGCCCTGTTGGACAACAGCTAAAACATCAGCATCAGTTACCAACAGTGACATTCAAAACACAGCACCAGACAGGCTGCTATGGCAAAAATTAATTCCATCGCAGCCATACACAGTACACAACTTCATGCTGTAAAAATAACACACAGGGAAACATGCAAAGACCATACCTTCATTTCGATGACTGTTTGCAGAGCCTTGGTCTTTGCTGGCTCGGGCTGAAGTTGGGTCCTTCTATGCAATTCCTGTGGAGGGACACGATAGAAATAAGCCTGACGACTCATCTTTCCATTATTTTATTTGCTCACATGAACTAATTGCAACAAAATAAAAGTCTGATGACAAGAAGCAGGGAACTCCAAGTGCTACAGGTGCTTCCCTGGCTATAACCCCTCTGCCATCACTGCACGCCCTATCTCATGTTACAGTCAACTCTGACAGCACATGCGCTATTTCTGAAACCCCTTATCAATAATTAACGTCAAGCGTGACAACCCAGCAAGGAATTTCTTAGTCCAGATCCAGTGCTGCTGTTGCTGCTTAAACACCAAAACTTTATTCAATAATGTTACTAATTCAAACACTGGTAAGAGCTAAATCTTTTACTGCAGTTTCTTCTTAATCTTTCCTCTAATGTCTAAAATAAGCAATTTAAACACATTATATTCAAATTTGACATTTTAAGGATAATAATTATGTAGTGGGCTGTTGCAGTACATGCTACAGTAGCATTTACATTTCAGTTTTCACATTTTCATACTGTTTTTTACGCATCTTAATCCACAGGCAAAAGGAAAATGGATTGCCTTAGTTAAGACAAAGTTAACAGTACCAATACATACTGGTCTTTATAAAAACAATAATTTAAAAAAACCCACAAGAGTCTGAAGACAGCAGCACTCAATCCCATGAAACCAGAGTTGTATCTTGGTATGCTATCTCCCAATAAAAAAGTCATGTAACTACCTTGGAAAAATGTAGTCAAGGTGTGACAAAACACTTTCATTTGAGAATTTGGTGATGCTTATTCCCTTCCCATAAACCATTTGAGAATTTTACTAATAAAAATCCTGAAACAGGACAGATACAGTTCCCTTTCTAATCCTTTGGAGTCCCTTCTGCTCTAAAGGACAGGAGTGCCATCCTTGATGTCTTTATGTCCCAGTTCTTTCTACTGCAGTACTCCACAAAGACTCCTGAACTAACCTTGTAGCCATGAAAAAGATACTTATGCTTGAGGCCAAGGAGCCAAGGTCATTCACCTAGGTCTTCCCTACCTTACAACCCATAAATTTAAAAGTTATAATCTTATGCATCATAAACTATCAGTGAGTTTCTTCTGTGTAGCAACATGCATATTGCTTATGCACCACTAAGAGCAACACTCTTCTAAAAGACTAAGTAGTAGGAGTGATTTACTGTATGTTACTAAACTAAAGTCTACTGTTAATAAACTTATTTATAAAATAGACTTAAAAAAATATGCAGCTAAATGTATAAAAATAACTGAGACACATTAGTATAACTAACGCTAAGTCTGAACATTTTTTAATCAGATTAAATATATTGCAGGTACATACACATATATTTAAACTACCACCAACAGATAACAGTGAACTTATAATTTTGCTTTTATGCATTTTTCAAGTGCTTTGGCATTTATTAAATTCTTTCTGCATTTATGAAATCGTATCTTTAGATTAGACCTTCTTCCTTTTGTTTTTTTTTTTTAATTTAAATGCAACTCTCCGTACTATAAAAAGAAAGATCTTTGCAAATCACCTATGCAAGAAATCTCTCAATCACCACCAGCTGTTTGTCTTAGATGAAATAAGTACCTTCACTGACTGCATAAATGTTTTAAAAAGTAAGAGTATTTAATGAATTTGTCATACAGTTACACAAAAGGATAGTTGGCCAGTCATACCACTATCAGATCAGCAAAAATTATGGCTAATTCTAAGAGCAGACTTTGCTCCCCAAGGCCATATAAACTGAGCTGGAATATAAACAGGATTCCACACATTGCCCAGGGAGACAAACCAGAGTTTCCAGCCCCTTAGCCAAAGATGTATAGACTGCCAAAGATGCGTATTCTGAGATGTCTATCATAGCATGAAGCCTTGCCTCATAATGCTTTTCCTGTTTGCTTTATGAATCAATCTGATGCTGGCTGACTTAAAAGCTTTTCTTCTCTATCCCTGATGGTAAAATGAAGCAGACTTTAGGATTCTGGAGAAGATCAGAAAATTACTCCCACTTTATTGTTTTGTGTGGGTTTTCTTCCAATCAGATTCAAATTTTTGGAGACTCCCACAAGGCTCAGTTCCTGAATTTATGTTGTTCTATGCATGTGCTTTTTCATTTGGGGTACCTGATTCAGGGGTATACTTCTGGGGTACTAATTTAAGGATATACTTTATGTGCATGATACCTGATTGTTTTACTGCCAAGGTCATTTGGAGGCTTCCAAATCTGCCTGAACAGCTAACCAAGAGATATTATAGAGATTTCAAAAGTCCTCATAGCCTAAGGAAACCAGATTTTTATCCATTACATCATTTCTGGAATAATGTGTATTTCTTGTTTTCAGTTTATTTTAATAAAAAGCCCAGGGAGCCAAATAAGAAAATACAGGGGGGGAAAAATCAAAAACTTACCAGAGAAAGTTTCCTTTAACCTAAACTTTATTGAAGGGAATTCTTGATTGTTATATCCATGAAAAAATTATTGTGTCCTCATCTCTGCAACAACCAAAGCCTATGCTAAAAATCTCTCAGAGATGCAATCATTTATAAAATTATATTTTGTTTATATCCCTCTATACGACACCTGCAAATAGTAGCAATTCTGAGTAACCACTTTGCACATGCAAATTAATTATAATGCTGTGTAACCAAATACCCACACCTCGTATTTCCTGATGACGCTTAGTTGTCAGAGTGATTTACGCACCCACACAAAACTGGCAGGTAATCAGATCTTCTTCACATTAAATTTATTTTAATAGTCTTTGCTTTTAGACTAAAATGAGCCTCAATCCAAACCTGGCCATTATTTTCTCCTTCCACTATATTAGGTTAGCATCTTATATTGGCCTCAGAAGTCACTTTAGCGCACAATCTTACCACTAACTTAAACACAAAAAAAAAAAAATTCAAAGAGGAGACAGATTATAATTATAATCTTAAAATACTGGTGGAAGATGAATTCTGCCCTTCTGTTCACAAATTGATAAGAAGATATTGCAAGATTTAGTTATTATTCACTGGTGCTGAAAATCCTCACTACATAGCATAATCTGAACTAATACTAATTACCCAAATAAAGCTGTGGTTTTATCCCAGCTTTATTAAAAGACACTTCATCCCTTGGCTGCAGGAAAGTCAGGGTGCTGCAAACTGATCCTTCTTTATTGTTTCTGAAGTATTTTATTAAGGTTCCCAAGACATCAGTGACTGCATTGTTCTCATTTGATGATACCAACACTGTCAATGTAGTTCAAGGTTTTACCTTTATTAACACAAAACTGCCTAAAATAATGACACATAGTGCTAGAAAGGAAGTGTTCAGAAAAATAGACAATTTAGAGATGGTGTGAAACTGTGAATGTCTGCATTGGAAGAAGAAAGAAAAATCATTAAAGAGTGCAGTATAAAAACTGGCATGAGAAACCATTGTGTCAGTAAATGCAGCTTTTTGTCATCTTAGACGAAATGTATAAATCTGCAAATCACAGCAGGCAATGCCATAGGAGCTGCTAGTTCTCCCAAATACCTCAAAGCACACTGGTTCCATTCTCCTGGAAAAGAAAGCCTTGGTAGTTCTTCTAGAGGATCAGCTTGTCTAAACTTTAAAATTTAGATCAGCAGTATTTTAAGATTTCAATCAATCATTTAAGTAACAGGACAGCATTTACCTAAAGGGTCTAAACAGTAGTGTTTCTTTAGCCAAAAATACCATTAGAAACACTGATCAAATTCAATTTAACCAGAATATTAGAAAAATGTAACATACAGGAATTAAATCATTCTTAACAAACAGGCTTATCTGCTGTTTTCTAGCACTTCCCATCTACCCCCAGCCAAAACAGTCTCACCGTAATTTAAATGAAAGTAGATTTAAGAAATCCTGATCAAACTCTTTGTTTTTCTGGAAACCATAAAATGACAACACAAAATTCCTATGTCTGTCTCCAGTGTGTAGGAATAATGAGCCCTGCTATTGGAAAGGATTCTAAAAACCATGTTACCATGACTTTTATTTTAAAAATTCACCAAGATAGGCATTTGAACTCTGGAAGAATCTATTAAAGAAATTTTGTCAAATTCCAACAAATTTTAGAGCTTGAAGAAATGAATATGTGCATATAAGGACATGAAAAATTAGAGGAAATATGAAGAGCTGATAGCTACCAAAGTTCTGCAGAGATTATCTTTGTAAATTAGGTATATTTAAATCTGTTAGGTTCACAGACTTAAGCAAAATACTCAGATGAATGCTTAATTCTCTCTCCATTTGTCATTTTAAATAAACAGACATAAATTTTAATGAATATGAAAGAAATTGCATTAATCAGGGACCACCACTAAACTATAAAACAAAGGTCAATAGTCCATCACAATGGATTCAGTGATGGCCTCAGTACCACTCTTGACAATGAGTCTAACACCATCTCTGGCCTACATCAAAAAACTCGGAGATGTACAGAAGAGTGTGAGGGAGAAAAGATTTTTTACATCAGTTGAAAACCACCATACTGAATCATGAGCCAAAGTATTTCTTTGTAATGACCAGACTTCCATTTATTCCTGAACTCATGCCTATAAGAGGGGTTTATGAAGTTTTACTAACATACCTAAAGAGAGACTATGAGGAAAAATAATCTGAGCATTAAGAAACTAAGCTTTTCTTTGACCTGTATGTCAAAAACACTTTAAGCAACCACAAGCGTTGCCATACTGGAAGTTTGTCCTCTGGCAAGAGACCACATACAAAAAGTTTCAAGTGAAAACACGATTTGTATATGGAGCTTGAAATGCACATGGGACAATTTAGTTTGTAATTGAAAGCACACAGAGTGTTTCCTGAAAGAAGCTACTGAAACTCCACTCTTACCAGAATTCTTGAAAATTTATTTCTTTTATTTGTAGAAGGAATTAAATTTTTAGGGGATCATTTCTGTTTTGCACAGTATCATTAATCTCTTTTCCTCATACCAAAATTACTTCCCTAAATTTAGGAAACGGGAAGAGCTATTGCTTCACATGGATTTTCAGAAAAAGAAAATTTGATGATAAACAATTTTCATTCTTTTCACCATTTTCTTTAAGAATGCATACCAAACGCTTGAGTGTCTGCAGTAAAGGAAGGCCATATATTTGTTTTCAGGGGTAGTCAATTAGAATCAGGAAACAGACGTTCCAACTGCTGCTTACACTTCTGCAAAGCAAATATACTCTAGAAACATCTTGGCTAAAAAACTTTCTCTTTTCAGTGCATATAAAGCTTTAAAACTGCATTGAAAAAAATATGCCTTTCTTTTTAAAGACAAATGTTTAAATAGTCATTTATTAGTAACTCAGGTGTACTAAAAAGAGTCACTTAATTTGCAGTAGGACACATAAATGAAACATTGTTGGGAGTTATAAACCAGGATTTTAACTATTTGGTTTTGGGTGTGGGGATCTTTCTTTAGAAGACCATCTTTTATTAAAATCACATCTTCAAATTCTTAAAATGCAAAATCCTTATTGCAACAAATCCTTTGTGTAATCCATAGCATTTAAAAAATTCTTATCCAACAAATCCATTATTTTAAAGACTTATTTCCACTACTTCCCTCCCATTTAGAAACCTGAGAACACAAATAACTTTTTAACAAGGCTGAAAAAGAAAGAAATATTCCATCAGTTTTACAATAAGTGTAACTCTAACCATGGAGTAATAATGGAATTCCACCTTAGGGTGTAACTAAGAACAGACTTCCCTTGCTCCTGCCATCAAAAGCATACAGACAAGGCTTAAAAGGGTAAAGTCACAGCAAAGTTTACCACCTACAATCCCAAGATCCAAAACACACAGTAGAGATGTTGCCATGTGCCAGCTCCACTCTTCATAAGCAATAAAAAACCAAAAACATATAAATGTGGACAGTACTGTGAGACAGAAGTTACCAGCAGCGCCAACACACAATGCTTGTGGTATTTCTATAGGCTAGTTCATCTAAACAGAGGAAGGCAGTTTTCCAAGAGTTCTTCCCATACTCATACAGCTAACTTGTTGATAAGTTTCCTAAACAAGCTGAAACCTAAGAGTTCTGCCCTAGAAAAACAAAAAGACAAAGGGTAATATCCTGTTTAGGATATCTCTCCCCACCTTCCAACCTATGCACATACCCAGCAATACTTGTTTAATTTGTTCTGCACCATGCTCCTCTTCAGCCTGATGGCAGATGCAAAAAAACAATTTATATTATTAAATTAAGAACTTAGTTCTCAAATGGCAGTGAAATAGCCCTGCCAAAACCAGAGTCACACTTGACAACGCAAAGCCAGGAGTATTACGTATTTCACACACTTGCTGCACAGACCTCTTAGAGGTTACTGAAGAATATGTTAGCTGGTGTTAACATGAACAGAACTTCAAACATGCTGTTCATTTTCCTGGTGGAAATCCTTTTATAAACTTTACATTGATAAAGCGTCAACCACTCTAAACAACCCAAGCCAACCCAGGGAGCGCTGGCCTATGTCCATATTGCAGTAATACTTCAATTTGAGTAGCACGGGACTTTTTAATTTTGAAAAGCATAGTTCTATCTACTAATGTCCACACTTATTAAAGGATATACTATATTGGTATTACCTTTTCTAACCTACATTTTCATGTCTCTTTTCCCTTCATGTGGACTTGGTGAAATCACTAGCTAAAATAACTTACATGTTTGATTTTCAATTCCCTAATTTTCCAGGAAGTGCTTTTCTACATATGGGTGGGGTTTACTTATATGCATCTAAAATTACTGCTGGCTTAGGCTATTTAGTATTTAAACTTAATCAGCAAAGCCAGCAAAGATCAGAGTTAATAAGACTTCAAATGTGTAAGTTCATTGGCTCTATAGTATAGCAAGGTTTTTTTACGTGCAAATAAAGTTTGTGACAATATTTGTGGCATCTGCAAGGAGTCCATATTGAGACCAATACTATCCAATACCTCAATTAGTAGGATTGAGCACCGCCTCAGCAAGCCTGTAGATGACACCAGGCTAAGCAATGCTGCTGATATTACTGAGGGAAGGGGTGGGTGAGAGGGACAGTGACAGGCTGCAGGAATGTGCTCCTGGAAACCTTCAAGGGCAAGGTCCTGCACCTAGGTGGGGGCAATGCCCAGTATCAGAACAGGCTGGGTGATGAACGAGTGCATTGAGAGCAGCACTGCAGAAAAGGAGTTGGAAATACTCCTAGATGAAAAATTAGACTTTTTTGGTAACAAAGATTACAGTTATCATATCGTCATGTAGCAGAAAGTCAAAGCTCTCATTTAAGAAAATTATCATTCCTAGATATTCAGGGAAATGTCATCCCTACATTCCCAAGTGTTCTATATAGCTCTTAGGTTATGCAAATGTATGGCAGAGAGGGACATGAGAGCAGTAACCTAAAGAGAGAAGACATGGACAATTTTTCACACAATTTGAGTGATGGGAGTGCTTTGGCAGGTGGTCATTTTGTTTGCTGGTTTTTTTTTAAGCTTGTAAATAGCATGCTTTTTTAACCTAAAGCTAAAATTTTATGATTGGCAAAAGATCTCACCACACCACAGTCTCACTAAAAAAAAGAAAGGAAGAAATTAGTTTGCATTGATTTAAATGCAATTTTAAAAAAATCCTATTTTTGGATCTGCCAGAAACTGAATTTAAGGCACCCAACAATCCAATGCAGCTCTGCCTATCAGTTGAGATTTGCCAACCAAATCGGTCATTCTCAAGAGAGAAGAGGTAGGCAGTACTATCTAAACATTTGAGAATGCAGAACACTTATTTCACTCTGAAATTACAGGAACATATTAAAATCAGAAAAATAGAGTTGATTGTATATGAGAATATTGGAGTGAAGCAAACAATATCAATGTCCTCTACAACAGCCTTGCTGCACAGACTGTGTTATACCACAACTACAGAAAAGAACTGTTCAAGTCACATAGGAAACAAACTGCACAGGTAGTTAATTGAATATTTATCATTCTATGAAGTTTGCCAAGAGTCTGTTAAAGTGAAGCTCACACATCAGCTCACAATAATTAAAAAAAATAATAATAATAATAAAATCCACTTGCACCTGCTCCAATTCTTTTCCCATTGCCTGGGAAACTAAGTGTTGCTCGGTAACTCAAATCCATCTGTTCAAATTTCCTCTTCCAGTCTTCCATTTTTATCAGAACAGAAAAACCCACCCCTGAACTGAAAATATGATCAGGAAAAAAAAAAAACTACAACATATTTTATCACTGCATGAAAGATACAACAGATCCTTATCTATTTTTAAATTATGGCAGAGTGAAAAGTGTCTGATGTTGTCTCCTAGAAACAACAATACTTCCTATTGCAGATATTTTTTTAAGAATGGGAAAAGAAAAATTCTTTTATTCCTTTTCCTTACCTCAGGGCAATGCAAGGAGCAAGACACACACAGTCCTCACACAGTTTAGACTTCACCTTTCCTGTATTTGTATGCTGACATGAATACCTATAGACCAGCGGCTGAAGGACAGTTTAAAAACTACTTCCCTGTGCATCTGTACCCAAAATAAATGCTGAGTGCATAGACACTATAAATGCATCCAAACACTTAGTTTTCTCCAGAAATGTAAATCAAGAGAATCTCAACTGAAGTCACTGCTATTATCTGTTGTGATTAAAAGCACATCCTAAAGGAGAATTTCTGAAAATTTGCGAATCCATGTAATGATGTTTGCATAGGTTAAGACTGGAAAACTGGCAAATGGAGAAAACCTGCAATTGACATAGGATACTAAATTCTGTACAGAAGACACCATGCTACAAACAGAAGTGGCAGCAATAACCAATCACCGTTATTAATGCTTTCCATGTTCTACATTTTTTTAGGCATTAAACTTACCTCAGTATAGGTATGGGGTTTGATTTGTTTTGATAGCTTTTGGAGTCACTATTGCAGAAGGCCTGAATACAGCAGGTAAAGTTTCAACAAAAAAAGTGCCTTAATATACTGAGGAAAAAAAATTACATCCTACGTATTATCTGATTTCTGTATCTTTTTAAACTCAAAACCTTGGAATTGCTGCTATTATAAACATCTTTTGTCATATTTGTTTCAAAAGAGAGGCAGAGTCAGCTCAAGGCTTTTCAGAGTAATACTTTGTTTCAGAAGAACTTTATGAAGACGAAGGTTCAATGTTTTCTTCTCTTAGCCAGACTGTCCTTCTTCAGAAGAACACATTCTCTCTTTTATGTGGAGCATAGGACAATGTAATGCTCAAGACCAGACCAGAGGTACTGCAGGGACCTCAATTCATACCCGAGAAGGAGCCTTCTCTTCTTTACCATTTCTCCTTTCTCTTGTACATTGAAACTAGAGCAGAACTTACTCAGTCTAAGGCAAGTATGGGATGCATAGACAAAACGCCATCAACCCTTTCAAGTTCTGGTTCAAACACTGAAGAATATGTAAAAAGCAGAGGGGTTACAGCAGCCAAAAGTTTCGACTTAAGTAATTTTGAACTTTCAGAATAAAAAAAGTCTATACATAAATTCCTTCCCCCTTGCAGGATTTGCACATATTGATCCACCGCATTATTAAATAGCTATCTACATGGACCTTTACGTGTCTGTATGCATTTCATACAATGTTAAGTACAGATATCACAATATCAGTTGCTATTCCACAAAATGGGCATTTTTAATCCTCAAATTGGCAAACTTCCCACTGTATGTAGGAAACCAAAACAATTTATTCAGCCCACAGCCTCTTCCTTTCTGCTCACTGGACAATTATGCCAGACTGCACACCACTACCATTTTCATGAAAAACTTGAAACTCTTCACTAGTCATAAGAACCAAATGCACATCCATTTTATTTGTAAAAATACAGACATTTTCCATCCATAAGCAGACACATTCTGTCACTAAGTCATTCCAACAGCATCTTGATCATCCACTAAATCTACTTCTCATTTTAAAGTGGGAAGGAAGGTCAGAAAACACAGTGTTTCAAGCAGAGCTACCTCATCCATCCAATCTAATGATTGCACAGCCCCAGCAACCCCACTCAACAACTGTTTCTGCATCAGGGCAGTGAAAGACAACTCACAGGACACCTTATGCGCCAGAAGGATCAGGATCTACAGTTTTAGGAATCCACAGTGGTGCCTCCTTCCAAGATCAGGAAAGCACATGCAGTGCTCCCCTTCAGCTGAACAGCCTTGAACAGCACAGGGAAACACTGCACTGCTCCCCAGGGGAGTATTAATGGCAATATATTCCCTTTATTTATACAAGTTGGATGAACAAGTCTAACTCATTATGAAAACACTTCTGAACCAGATAAATTATTTTGATGCCATTTTGATTCAATTAGCTTGTGATCCCCATGACAGACAAAAGTCAGCTATCTCACTGGTAAGCAGAGATAGGAACGAAAACATAAACCACCAGCAATGTAAAAAGAAAGGATATACAATAATATAAGCAAAATTACCAATAAAAGTGTTGGTTTACTTCTCCATTCTAACTACATGAAAAAGACTGGTTTTATACAACTGTGTAACTACCTTCCCTTTCACAAGGAAATTTGCAACAGCACAGGCTGGCAGAAAATCCAGTGTTACTATGGAGATTTGATTTGTGGAGTTTCACTTATAAAGAGCAATTCACTTTGGAAAACAAAGTATGTTGCTAGAGAATCCTTAGCCATAATAAGAAAAGCAAACCTGAAAAATTCTTGATCTCTATTTAGCACTTAATAAATGCATTAACACTTCACAGTCTATATACTGTTTACAAAATTAGCATAATGAAAACTTGTAAGTGTATACCAAATGAATTCTTTTCAGAATATTCTATGACCTAAAACTCAGAATAGAAAACAGAGAAAACTTTAGTCTATGTGCTGACACATGGATTGCGATACGCGTAACAAAGGAGAACCAACCTTCTTCTGACTTTTACTTACAAGTAAATTTCAAAAAACATCTCACAGACATATTAATAATGTAGCTCTAAAATAGCTGAGCAAAAAGTGCTAAATAAGTGAAAACTACAAAATTTCACTCAATAGTTTCTTGCCAAGTCTCCGCCTTAAAGACTGCTACATTTTAGGGGATGAAATAATTTTCTTTCACCATTTAGTCTTAATCCCTGTTATTAGAACATAAATATTAATGCTGTTAACTCCCTTATTATCAAGTTAACAGAAAATTTCTATGCACTGAGGCTGCGGTGAGATATCCCCACTCACTTAAATATACTTATGGTTCATCCATCCGTCAATTCTTAGACTTTTCTTCTGATACTTCTGTAAGAGTTAGGCATCAGTTAATGCTGACACTTCTCTTTAGGGATTCTGTAACTCATACTGACTATTCTTTCCACTCTCCCTTCACACTACAGAGCAACAACTCTTAACCTCAATACCACCTGAAATGTTTGATTTCACACTTATTTCATATTTCTTTCTTAAAGTTTTTATAGACTTAGACAAGGTCAGTCCTAACAATGCTTTCAAATGTGGCAGTTTATTTTCTATGCCTTCCCAAACATCCCTGTGAGGAATTTGAACTAGGTCTTCTGTAAATCACTAGGGAGCTTGAATCTGTCACTGGTTTAAGCATATAGGACTTACTGAACATGCCAAATCTTCAGTCTAGATATAAATGCCATTCATATGCGTCCCACAGTTTTAATTTGCTGCTTAAGCTACATTTGGAAGCTCTCAGCAAGTACAGAATGTACCACTAAATAGCAAATAGCACTAAAAATAGCAAAATAGCAAAAAAAAAAAACTGCTAAGTTACCCAGTAAGTCTATGAATTGACAATTTTTTCATTTTTCTAGATTTTCCTTTCCTATATTTCCTTTAAATACAGCAGTCGACTGATAATAGCCATTACCCAAGCTCTACTGACATCAGATAACAAAGCTTATAAACACAGACATTTTGGCACAAGAGAATTCAAAACAAAGAATTCCAAATAATTTAAGGGTTAAAAACTATAAGAGGTAGGTTAACTGTACAGGGAAGAGAGAAACTGTGTGGAACAAGAACTGAAACCTAGAGAGTATAAAAAGTTAGCTGGTGGAAAATGGCCAACTACATAACTCTGTTGACATATTACAGAAACAATTTATTTCATAGTTTACTTACTGCATTACTTCTTGGTTAAATACTATCTGGTTATTTACAGCTCTCTCTGGACTCTCACAACAGAGTCAGGCAGATTTTCTAGGCCCCTATGTCTTACCACACAGACTCCATTTTCAAAATCACTTCTTCACATATCGTGCCAATTGATGGACTTATCCCACAAACGTCAAGAATTCTTGGCATTGACTCCTACCTAACAGCAATATCTTCAGGAACAGGTCCATAGTTAGTACCTCAGCGTGCTACAGGCTCCCTTTACAGACATTACTCATTTTCTATTTGGATATTGCTCTGTGCCTTTTTTCTGAAGACTGGATTTCAGGGCTGAATTTTGGCTCTCACCAGGTCTCTGTGAACCAATGGTTTGACTCTTTCCTTATCTACATCAGCACAAGTGTAATTCTAGTCAGTGACATCACTGCAGCAAAGTCATTGCAGATTAAATCATGTGCAAGTCCGTTAAGTATAACCATGAATATGAGGATCTTACTGTATTTAGAGGCAATCAAAAGGAAATGGATGCAACATTTTCATTTAGTAGCAAACTTGCCAACAATAAAGCATCATTCTACGCTAGATTTCTTATTTGCACTTGTCTCATTCACTGCTCAAGTCCTCCACATCCCATATCTCTGTAAATACAGTTTTGGAAGTGTATTATTCTATGAAAAACCTAACACCAAAGTTTCTTTGCAGTTGCAACAAAAACATACTTAAAAATAACTATGTTTTATATACTTTTATTGTAAGTTCTTCATCTCATTGCATTTGGATGACAGCATTTTCTTTTGAACAGTTTACAACATAAGGACATTTTTATAGAAAAAAAAATGAGTGCAATGTAATCCTTCTTTTCGCAGGTGACTTCTGATCCTCTTATTGTTCATGTTTTCTGTGAGGAAAATGATGGTACACAGGGTGAGCTCATCACAGGGTGATCTAAGAGAAAGAATGGTACAATGATGGTTTAATTTATTTTACAGAACATTTAGGTAAAATGATTGTGATTCTGTACTACACTTCATTAATATCTATCATGTAGCATTCTAAGAAGCAGCTACTATATAGGCCTAATACCAAATGGGCAGAATTACATGCCAAGGAACTGCATCGTTACCTGCCTCAATTTAGTCTTTCATGTTGGGATCATCAATTTCTTTTTCTGACCTTCCTCCTATTCAATGCATTTCCTACCAGATGCTAAGAATCTGCAAGACAGGAAAAAAGAAAAAGAACCCTAAATTGATCTGTAGCTCATATCATTATCTAACCCCTTAAAACAAAAAGTAAACCAAGAAATTAAAATATAATGATAAAATAAATTTAATTGAAAAATTAGAAAACAAAAATATTCCCAGACACATGCACAAATTGTTAGCTCTGTGATCACAAACATAAATACAAGTGTGACTGACAATTCATTCACAGGAGCAAACTTACCACAGAAAGGGTGGTAGGACTTCTGTGGTTCACCGGGAAGAATGGGCCACCCTGAGGGCCCCCCTTTAGTTCTTCTGCTACAACCTGATGTCCCCATCTGCAGATGTATGCATACAGAACAATCCCTATATACAGAACAAGAACCATTTTATGGGGTTCTTTCAATTAATCATTGACTGGTTCACAAAATGAGAAATGGTCAAGTTAATGAGGGTTTTCTTGCTCAGGAAACAGACCTGAATATGGTTCAAAATTTCACTTTGTTGATTCTCTTTCCTATCGATAGGAAGAGGAACTGAGTCTCAATATTTCTCTCTTTTCTTGAGCATATTAATGCTACCAAATTTCTATTAGAATAGCTTTTTAAAACAGTTCTTGGAAACTCAACTCAATTATCACAGCTTATTTGGTTATAAACAATTAGTTTGCAATTATTTATTCACAACAAACAATAGAGGTTAGAATTAAAGAATTTTATGCATTTCTCAGGGAGCTGACTGCTGTGTTGGTTTGGGATGGGGTTTTTCGCAATAATTAAGATTCATATGAATTATTTTTACCTTAGATTACTCAACAGCCTTACTCATGAGGTAGGTCTTTCCTGATAGTCATATGGGTTTCCCATACTTGCAATCAAATATTCTAGGCACAGTGTTTAAACATGATCATGCTCAATTATCAACACCTAAATACAGACGCTTATATCCATATTTGGCAGTTAATAATTATTTACCCATACCCATTTGAATTGTGAAAGTTTACTTTATCAGCAGATACCAGGTGAAGAAGAAATGGACTCTGTACTTCTATTATTAGATTAGTTCTATAAGGTCACTAAATATGGATTGAGGTGACAGTAGACCAGAACTTTCAAGTGTGAATGAGAAGAGACCCTGCCTCAGGGTAAGGCCTAAAGGACACAGCAAGAACTACTCAGACATAGCAGCAATAGCTGGAGAGCAAGAAAGTTATTTTCCAGATAACACAACTTATGCAATTAACCTCATGGGCTTCTCTCACTATTCAAAGACCTGTGACTTCAGAATCTGAGAAACTCAAATCTAAACCAAATGATCTGAATATTCTCACAGTTGGAAGGTGGTATATCTCAAAAGTCTCTTAGAGATTTGATTGTAATTTTTAAGTATAGGTACTTAGAATAAAATATTTACATGAAAACTTCCTTGCAACAGTGGCAGGAAGTGCAGATGTCCATCACTTCCTTTCTGCACGTGTTCAGAACTGCCTCTAATACTGCCAGCACTAAGATACAATATGTTTGCTCAAAATTGAAATATATCTGAATTACAGAACATTCTTTGTCTTCCTCTTGGAACTCAGTTTAATGAGGATGTTCCGAGTGTATTCTCCACTTCCGTTCTCAAGCAGCTCAGCTCAGTACACTTGTACTGCCTATCTTCACTAGGGCTGCACATCCTCAAATATCCACTTGGGAAACGGAAGATAGCCATGAATGCAAATCTTCTGTCAAACTGCTGGAAAGCTACTGAGTTTTCTTTCCAGTGATTCTGAAAAGGTTCTATGGAAAAAGCATTTACCATTTTAGTAGAGTTTGAGAACTAGAAGTCTCATGGTATATTGAAGTACCACAAAGAAAACTCTCCCCTCAGTTTTTTGCAGATTGTAAGAGTTTTGCACATTTTTTAAGCACAAATGCAGTATTTTCACATGAATACATATAAAGCTCACTGGGCTTCAAAGTCCAGGCCCTGAACACATCTTGTGCAGTCTTTATTTTCTAAAATTTATTTCTCAAATTCTGCTCAGTGTCCCTCAACCATAAAGCAATTAAGATCATATCCTATTAAGATCCAAATACCCTAAAATACAAGCACGGCCAAAGAAGCCAAGCAAAATCTGGAACAGGTACATCTCACTTCTCCTTCTCAGATCACTTCTCTGGCAATATTAGATGAAAACAAAGCATCTTGAATATTCTAAGTTTCGAAATTGGATTTTGTCAAGACTTCAAGCATTATAAAAACAGCATTGTTCAAAGGGTTTGCCTTCATCAGAAAAAAACCAAAAACTGCTGAGATTTTAATGCCAGTAATTTCCAACAGAAAACATTTAACAGAAAGCAGTCTGCGCACTGCTCAGGTTACAAGTGAATGTATTTTATACTTAAGCTTTTGCATTACCGTAACACATTCTCTCATATAATTCGATTTTTCCAAAACCTCTACAAAATGAACTTTCCACATGCTCTAGATTTTTGTTTAGACAATAAACATGGTGTGCATGAACTAAACAATGCATTGTAGTAATAGGAATTATGAAAGAGCAATACTACAGCCTAATGGCCTATAGAAATAGTTCTGTAAAACCATCATTATCTCTAGCACAATACGTCTTAAACATATTACGGACTTTTAGTTTTGATCTTTATATCAAAAAGAAAGGGCAGAGATGAAGAAAACCCATCCAATATAAACCCCCAAAATTTCCTCAGTACTAACGCCTTAGCTCCAAAGCCATTCTTCTGCTGCCATGATAATGTACACGCAGTCTAAAAGTCAGTGAAGAACTTGTATTTTTCACATGCCACCCACCAAGCTGCAGTATAAGACTTTTCTCAGTTACTTTCTGATATTTTTGCCTTTCCTGTTTTCTTGCTATTAAGCAATGAACAGATGGCCCACTAAAAAAATATAAATAAATCACAGCCCATACTGTAACAGTCCATGGGCTACTAAAAAAAAAAATGGTTTATAACCATCTTTTAAGCCAGTGCTGTTTTATCTTAACACTTAAAGCAAGACAGACTTTCTTACACTAAAAAGTCAAATCATTGCTTGCTCATTTAACCCCAACCAAAAACACAAAAAAGTTAGATTTGATTTCTCAGTGCATTAAATTAGACAAGATTAACAGATTCATATTTAAGCACAGCTCAGCTTATTTTGGCTCAGCTGTTATGGTATAATGACATCTAAAACAGCTTTTGACATGTGCTTTCAAGACAAAGCAATATATTGCTTCCAGTTATCACCTGTAGTATTGACAATTATAAAAAATTAATGACACCTCATTATTTTCACTCCTTCCTCCACAACCAATCATTAACTCAGTTCCTTTTCAAGAAATCCCCAATAGTCCCTGAAAAATCCCAAAGAACTTTGTTCTTTACAGGTCATTTCTTTTTTATCTTGCAGGTTTCCAGGTTAGGTGAGACTCTGTCTCTGAGTGTGACAACATCTAAACTCTCCTGTCCTTCAGGAACTTGCCAGCAACAAGAAATACAAGTGTAATGAAACAATAACTTCCAGTTCTGTCAGCACACTGAACAATCCCAACACAAATTACTTTGTTCAGGTACCAGAGTGCATAAATCCTCTCTTAATAAACTGGTTTAACACAGATGAGAATACAATGAAAACTTTTAAAGATATTTCCTTTTCCTAGCAAGCTTTTGATAGGCTTAAGAAAGCATTGGAAAAACTGCAGTACATCTCCACAACTGCCAGGTGTTCTGTAAGAGATTCCACGAGTACAATATGCTCTGTGTATGTATCGCCTCTCCTTCCAGGAAGTTTCAATTTTTAAATTTATTTTTACACCAAGAATCAGGATGTGTAGTGCTTCAAATCTTAAATATTGGAAGGTACAGTTTAGACATCCAGAGCTCTGAAGGCATGCAAAAGAGAGAATAAGTGCAAAATATAGACAGTACAATTTTAATTCTGAAAACAAACCAGGTGTTCTATAGAGAATTACATTCCTACACTCAAAACATTTCTTCTTTCTAACATTTATATAATTTTTATTGTGCCACTAAAGAAAAACTACTTTTGCATTTAGAAACATTCATGATAGAAGCACTGGTATTATCACTGTCTCAGAATTATTAGAAAACACTTATGGATGCAGTAAACAAGTCTGAATTTACACTGGAGAAAAAAATAAAATACTTATCTAAAATATCTTTACTTGTCTAAAAATATCTTTAAAAGAACATTTGTTTGTCTTTAGAACTCATCTTTTTCATGGGACATTTCACGTAGTACTCCTACCATGCAAGAGAACTAATACAAATCATCCCACAAGACAGTTTTAGAGATCCATCACAAATACCACTTTATATAAGATGCAATATATGGTATATGACTTACATAGAATACTATATTCCTGTAGCCAGGAAATTCACTTGGAAAAGAAAGATTCATAGTCTGTACATTTACATGGATTCTGTGTATGCTGTTTGTATTTATCTAGATGCAGCTGTCATTCCCAACTAATTGCTTTTTGAGGAGACTGGGAAATAAGTGAAGACCAAACTGTGCAGCCAGGCAGGTGTGAGAGCCAGGCAGCCACACAAAGTTACTGCTGTGCTTCACACACCTGGAACAGAGTTAAAACAGCTGCCACTTATTCTGCACCTGCATCAGGGCTACACTCCCAGCATGAAAGAGCAAAGAACAAGGCATGACTGCTGCTCATCTTTGTGCCCCAAGTACGGATGAGAGTGGAGGGGGGTGTGAAGTTGAATACAAAAAGGGTCAAAACACCTCAAAGTAATCCAATGGACAGACAACCTGGTAAACTTTGCTTTTCCAAGTTGCTTGTCCTGGCATTTCCCTCTCAGTGAACTCCAAGCACTATGTAACACTTCAGGAAAGAAAAGTTCTGAATATATTCGGAGACAGATACTTAACAGTAATTCAGAGGGTATTCAGAGAGACAGTAAAATTTTTAAGCTGTTCTTAGGGACAGTTCAGGGAAGAAGAGCTCCAAACCTTCAAACAAAAAGGCTTTTCTGATATCTAAAAGTGCCAAGTAGTTTTCTCATTTTTTCAGTGTGTCTCAAAAGGAATACAGGTTAGCATATAACCTGATTAAATGCGTAATTCTGAAACTTTTCTTGGGCAAAAAATTTTAGTACAGCTTCATCACAGTCACCTGATGACAAGACACAGTAAACACCAAAGTGAGCCAAAAGTCTCACAGAAAAGTCTCAATTGTTTCAGCCTGATACTATTATTCCTGAATTCCTTCTACAAAGTGAAATGGAGAAGGGACGGTAGACAAAATTTCAATAGATTAGATCTGGAATATTTAACTCAGCTCTGAAAAAGAAGGGGAGGACATTCTCATTGAAAGAGAATTCTTGCAGGTTTTTCATAAAGCTGTGAGTCGCTGCAACCTCAAGTTGCAGCTGTCCGGTGAAAGACCAGAAACACTAACAACTGCCAAGTTTACAATACATAATTTTGACCTGGAGGGAACACAGTCAAATAAATTTAGCTATCACAATGGCAAATGCAATTATTCAAATCATGTATAAAACCTATTTCAATCTCACAAAAAAAAAGCTTTCTTCATAAATTCCATCATGCTGTAAATTGCCTAAATTTTGCTTTCCTGTAGTAAATAGCTTAAAAAAAAAATGCATAACTCCTACAGCTGGCAAACTAAATATGTTAAGTCAGCCCTTTTGCTCCTCTTCCCATGAGAGCTTCTGCTCAAAGTGTCAGTATTTTGTAAATAACTAGTAAGCATTTCACAAATACCATAGTATCATGACACACACACCAGTTCCAAACCGTGTTTGGCAGCATTTGTAATTGCACAGCCTACACCTTCCTTATTTGTGGAGTTCATCACTGTTATTCTGCCCAATGATTCTAGGAGGAAGGGATCATAGGCAATATTCAAATACATTTGACATTAGGCCTAAAGCTCCACGAAATTGAAAGATGCTTGTGAAGTTCAACCATCATAAATTCACATACTTGGAATACTCATCCTGCTAATAATGTATTCATAACTTGTTTCCCAAGAAATAAAAGGAAGTTTTTATGAAACTTTCTAATTCTATTTTTTCTGTCAGACACAAAAAACACTTAGGTTTTCTGGATGTTTAAACCAGTATTTTTTTTAGACTTTGCTGGAAAGCAAGCCATTCAAAAAAAAAAAGGTTAATAAATTAAAGAAAAATTCTGCATGTGGCACATGGCTTCCAGATACATGTGATAGAGA
Organism: Cettia cetti; assembly: GCA_013401135.1. Classification (NCBI taxonomy): domain Eukaryota; kingdom Metazoa; phylum Chordata; class Aves; order Passeriformes; family Sylviidae; genus Cettia; species Cettia cetti. The sequence goes on along the minus strand of VZUI01037134.1, from coordinate 85,256 downwards.
CAAGAAACCCCTCCTGCTGAAGGACACAGAGGAGACAAATGATCAAAGTAGCCCTAATTTGGCATCTTTCCTGAAGCTCTATCCTGAAGCCCACTATTGTTTTGACAAATTCTATTATCTGAGTTGGTGTTAAAATTAACTATTTTCCTGGGGGTCTATGCTTGTCTCTTCCCAATCTCTTGATAAGAATTCCTTTTTCTAGCCAATCATGCCGTGCCTTAATGATGCAGATGAGGAGTAAGCTCTGCCAACACTTCTGTAAACAGTCACAATACTGTTGAGATGCTGAAAGGTAACATTATTTTGATAACGGTTTCTGAAACTTGTTATCAGCAGACAATCTTTTCTCTGCCACATTTCCTGCCATGTGAAAATATGCCATTTGAAAGTTGAGAGTTGAAAATTACTCTCTAGGCAAATCAGGAACAAGTGAGAACAAACTGATTGTTCTGACTGAAACATGCAACTTTTCAGTCCACCAAGGCTCTGAAACAGACCAATATTTTTGTTAGGATAACAATGTATCCACAATAAAAATCCCTCCTCCTTTGCTACAATGGTACATTTTTAAATAGAGTATAGATTCTACTTCCTTCGTGAGAAAGCTCTACATGGGGAAAAAGTTCTTTGTGGTATGTATGTGTAAAGGCACTGCAATTGAGAAAAATTCTCCACCACAAGTTTGTTCATCATTATGTTGCTCAAGCTATGGAAACCTGCACAGGCATCTTTCATTTGAGGTTAAAAAATTTTTAAATCATTTTAAAAAGAAAAAGAGAATGAATGCTACATCTCTAGGGAATTATCACAGTGGTAATTCCCCAAGGATACTGTAACTCTTCATCAAAATAGATGTTTAATAGATGACATCAAAGACAATAATTGAGCACATAGTATACTGGGTGTTCTCATCTATTTGCCACCTGCACAATCACTTATGAAACAGCAAATAGCATCAAGCTTAATTGCTCATATTTGGGGACAGAAAAGTTCATCAGCAATGGCATTTTCTATGATTTTTAAGATGTAACAGACTAATGTGCCTTCTCCATGGAAACACTGTTCTTTTAAATGGCAGCTTCTTCCTCCAGATGTTGAAACAAGGAATGCTGGAGCCATCAGAGTGCCCAGTTTCTCACAGGTGCCCCAAGCTGACAGAGGCTGTGGTATAATTCAGCACTGCTAAAAACTTGCTAACACCTGAAATGAGCACTGCTGGCTCCCCAATGAGCTTTCAGATGTGTTTTGGCAGCTGCAGTATCAGAGCAGATATGGTGAACTCCAACTCATTCAAAGAGGAAAATTAAAAAATACCCCTTAGTTTGCTCTTTCACTTTTGTAAATCAAATTACAATCCTTGACTAACACATTGGGACTGAATTCCACTAATCCCTTGACACTGCATTCCTGATTTTCTGTAGAAAGCTGCACTCTCCATTTCAGTCATTTTGGTCTACTTGCTTTGGTTCTTAGACTTAGCTGTTCTAAACTGCATTCAGATCACAGACTAAAATAAAATCTGTGTGGAATTGTCTTTGCATTGACTACCATTGTAAAATAATGAAATATAACAAATAGGTTGAGATTGTCATGAAAACAAGACTGAAACACAATCCTCGTTCAAGAGAGCCATCTAGTGCCTTCATGCTCTACATGAAGGATGCAAATCTTCAAGCTAGCTACTGGCTGATTTTTAGGAATTATTTAGGGCCTCATATTTTTCCACATACTTTCAAATACCTAGTAATCGATGCACTGTTTCTTGTTCATTATCTGAAGACCACTGCTTTAGTGAATAAAACTTCCAAAAATTCAGCAGATAATGAAAAAGTAGAAATTTAATTAACACAGTGTTTGCAGGAACTTGCTGAATGGATCTCACGAACTGAGAAATTCCTGAAGTTCTCCTTCTAAAGATCATGTACTTGAGAAATATTTTTCCAATATTTAGTTTTGAGTCAAATAATAAGCTAAAGAAAATAAACCCACATATTTCAGCTTACATTCATTCTCATAAATCTAAAACCTAAGACCTATGTACTTTTATAAGTAAATTTCTATTTAGGGAAATTAAATGCATAAGAGCCAAAGCCAATTAAAGCAGTCTGACTACAAAAAAATACATAACTAGATGTTAATTATCTATTAGCAAATAAAAATAATGCATTCTCCACATGCATGTTTTAAGGAGAAAGGAGTGTGAAGCTCATTCCCTTTGATAAATGGCCTGTTACTACCCCTACTTGGAAGTCTTTCCCAAAAAATATTGGTTTGAGAAATTAGGAATGAGACAACATTGCCAAGCGATGGCAGCATAAGAACTTTGTTAATGGAGGATACAGCAGCCAGAAGTCAGTGAAACACCACTAAGAACCTGCTTGCAAGTTAGCAAGTACAGCCATCAGCTGACTAAGCATTTCTCTGTCAATTATTGCATTATTTTTCTTTTTTTTTAGTAATATCAGTGGAACTTGGACTATGTAAAAAAACTCTCCATTATCACAGGTCTCTATGAGAGAACACGAAGCATGTATTTAGAAAGAACACATTCAAGTAAATTACTTAAAAAGCAGGGCAACAAAGAACGTACAGAACTAATAACTATTCTAAAAATACTCATTAGACATAAATGGCTCTAAAACATTTGGGTTGTTTTGCTTTGTAAAGGGTTATGTTTCAAGGAGAAGATGATTTGATGATAAATGGAAATAAACCAAGTGAAGGCATTGGCTCCACCTACAGAAAAACTCTAGCAAACTATTTTCTTCCAACAGTGTAGCCAAGCAGTAACGAAGTCTGGATTAATTTATTCTCTCAAATCTAATCCTATTCCCCTTGATTTAAGCAAAAAAGGAAAAAAAAAATTGTCCTCATTGTTTTCAAACATACCCACATACTTGGTGGATATGTCTTTCAGAGCACATTGGGGTTATTCACCAGTATTTTAGCCAAATCTTTATAGGGGAATGAAATATATTTATAGCCATTATCAAATTTTGTATTTGTGCATAAATATATTGAGAACCTTACAATCATGTTGGAATACCAGCTTCAAACGGTTAATAACCAAAAAAAATTTCCTATTATCAGAATTGTCTCACAAGCCAATAACTACATCTATAAAATTAGGATGTGAGCATCCATTAACTAAATCAGAAATATTGTTTGGTTAAATAGTTTAATCTAACATTACATTTTTCCTTCATCAAGCTGAGTTTTAGGTGAAACTTTAGAAAGAGTTTACATTATTAGCTGTGTCCTACTACCTACAATAAAACTTCCACTTTTATTACTAAAATAAGCCAGCACATACTGAGGTAAAACTCATTTTCTTACACAGAGTATACAAGTAAAAAAATTGGCAAATGAAAAACTTCTTTTTTAGCAGACTGGGGGGTGGAGGAGAGAGGAGGTTGTTTTTAAAGATGAAAAAACATTTTCTTCTTTTGAGTCTTGGAAAAAGTGTGTCCATACATATATATGTATATATACAGATAGAGACTCTGGCAGGAGCTTAGTCTGTTGCAGTTTTCTGGAACTCCAGCTTGTGTGACAATACATGGATTTCCAGTCCAGGTAAAAGGCTGAATGTTTCCTAAGACAAAGGAGTCTCAACACAGCTAACACAGAGGGTCTAAATCAGAGAGGTGTATACTGGAATTCAAGGATGGCCAACTCCCCCCTTCCCTGGAAATTCAGTTCTGATTCTGAGAAAGTACATCAACATCTCAGAGGTGTGAGTCACCTCCATAAGCTATAGTCATTCATATGAAAAAGGACAGGAAGATGGAGCTAGAGAAAGTTAATTATATTATAAAATAATAAAGTTATTTGTACAGAAATGACTAGCAGAATGTTTACAGAACAGGGAATATGAAAGAAACCAATATTGATCATTTTTCTCTATTTCATTGTGGCTTGTCTCCAAAATCTTGATTTGGAACCAGAAGGTAGTAAATGTGTGAACTGAGCAAAGAGCCTTGCAAAGACAGTATTTTATGTCTGGGGACAATACTTGAATTACAGCAATTCAAGCCAGTCCCCAGATTGCCTTCTAAAGGATGCACTTTCCAGGAATGCTGGCAGGATCAATACTGATCACCTCCACACATGGAAAGGTACAGAAATCCAGCTTATTTATGGATCTGTTTTTTCTCTCTTCCAAAATTAATTTTTTTTAGTTGCTAATATGAGATGTGGGAGTTTCAAACTGCTTCCTCATATATGAGATTCCAAACTACTGGTGGTGGTGTCATGGAGGTCAATCCTGCTTTTATAGAAACTGATTTCTAAATGAACAAAGCTTTCCAATCCTCCATGGACTTATAAAAACTATTGCAAGCAAGCACCCTGGCAAGAATATCACAGGACACAGCAAAATCTGAACAGGCTACATTAGAAGTTACAACTGTTCTCTAGAGCATAATCAGGTTCTGTCTACTTTCTCATGCCTCCCACAACTGACAACACTGCAGAGTACTTCTGTATACTTAAGGGCTCACCTTAAAAACACATATTACTATGGATATTTTGATAAAAAGCAATTGTCTTTATAGTAAATGATAAGATTCATATTTTGAGTTGAGGCAGGAGAAACAAAAGGAAAGAGGTACTAATTAACCTAATAAAAAAGCTCAATCTAGAATAGTTGTTAATCTGTGTAACCAGCATCAGGGACGAAATGTTTGGTGTCAATAAAGCATTTCCTTAGTTAATTACTACTGGCTCCAGTGTAAGACATTTACAGTAAACACCAAAAGTCTGCAAGGCATCTGTTCTATTCACAGTGGAAGAAGGAACTTTGCTCCATTAATAACTTTAAAAACATGAAATAACTAATTCATGATGGCAGTTCAAATCCTATCAGCAGCCTTCATTATTTGACCAAGCTGAGTTCAAAGATAGAGCAAAGTTTTTAAAAACCTCTTGAAAGTTTAGAAGTACACTTCAAATTATTATAAAGATGTGTTGTTCTTCTTTCTACTAAATATAAAAAGAGCTGTAACTTTAAACTATGAGCAACATTATTTTAAGAATATATGCAAGATAAGAGTTGAATTGTGTATATAAAATCCTATATGATCTCAGAATTTGTTTTAGTGAAATTGTATGTTGTACAGAGAGGGGATGTGTAATATACATGCACGTATATACAATAAAATACTTGCTGGAATTTTAACATTTGACTTCACTAGAAACTTAGTGGGACTTTGCCTTAGGCAATTTTTAATAGCAATAATAAAAAAATACTTAATGGTACTTAGGGTAAATAATGTGTGGTCACTATGTTTAAAAAAATGTAATACCAAACATCTGTGCTAGATTTCCACATGATAAAATCCCCATATTACCTACAGTTTTCCCAAAGTTATAGAGAAACAAATGTTTATTTAAAATTCTAGAAGAGACATGTGATAACCAATTTAAAAACTTTAAGGCAGGCATCTTCTCTTTTCTGACAGGAGTGTATATTTAGTGATATTTAATTATGAACATGAAGAAAGCCACAGTATGACATTATGGCTTCAAGACAGATTTTCAACTACTAACAGACCAGGAATGCCCTTTTTCTTAAGTCTACTTGCAAAGACTTTGTTCCCCACAGGATACATTAATTTCCTTATCAAAGCAAAAGCTATTCTTTTTTTTTTTTCTTTTTTTTTTTTTTCAGAAAACAACAATAAATTTCATCTACCTTTGAAAAACACTAACAAAAATACTTGAGTGAATTTAGTTAGTTAAAGGCATAGGATTCAGTCTAACAGTGATGGAAAACCAAGTGCAATCTGGGCAGAAATCCTCAGAAAGCATGAAACAGAGTTTAACATTTTCTTAAGAGGCTACATCTCCCAAGCAGAAGCAGAAACACATGCAGAAGCAGAAAGACATGCTCACACTGTTACTCAGAGCTACATTTGTTCTCTCATTTGTTCTCTCAAGAACCAGGAACAAAGGAAACCTTTGCTATAACTCTCTCCAAGCTGGGAATTCGGCTATCCCTGTGAAAGCTTATTGCCTAGATTTTAAATTCCTCCATACAGGAAAAGAAATCTAACCCCATTTTTTGCACAGCTTATTTCCCAGCATTTTAGTGAACCTTGCTGACATTGGCATTCTTTACTATTCCTGTAAAAGAGCAGGATTCCAACTTCAGCTTTATTCTCTTTCTGCTCTATAATGAGCTTCACATTTGCCATTTCTAAGGCCCTCAAACACAAAGCTTGAGTAAAACTGTCATCACAAGTTTGCTTCTGTGAAACAAAGGTTAAAGAATTGTGCATTTTGCACACTACAAAAAGATACAATCTCTGAGGGCCACAAAGTCAACACATCAGAGTTAGTTTGTATCTCCGAAGAATATGAAAACAAATAAAGAAAAAAACAATTGTTTTATTTTCTGGAGTTATTTCTCTGTCTCTAGTACACCAGTCAATTCCATGATTTTCGCCTGTACTTTCTGTAAGCAATACCATCTAAAGCCTGGAGAAATTCCAGATCTTTGAAGGTTATAATTATGAAATTCTGCTGAGGCTACTCATGGGGGTGGGTGGCAGAAGGGCAAGAAGCAACCAGTGGCTTAAAACCAAGAAATTTTTGCATGGATATCCAGCCAATCAGAACCGTAGGATATTTATCTCTGGTAATGCACATTCTTGTGTGAAAGGGGCAGAAAATTAATAATTGATAAGGTGGTAGAAGCTTACAGACACAAGAAGTTACTTCTCTCTACCTAGTTAAGTGAACTTTGAAAAAGTTACCAGCAAAAGCAGTGGAATAATAAAGAAAATCTCCCTTACTATTCTATTCCTTGTAGTATCAGTATTCAGGGGGTGCAGGTCAAGGAGAGAGAACTGAAAATCATTTGAGATATGAGTGTGTTGAAGAGGCTATCCTTAATTTCCAGTGTTTCAAGACCACTTGCTTCTGTTTCTCTCACATAGTAGTTTAATTCTCTGGTTTGGTCAAAATATCACCCAGCAGTGATTATTAATAGCTTTCTACACCACCATGTTGAGTTACCTAAAATATGAACAAAATGAATGAACAAATGAAGAAATTCCAGCTTTGTACTGTTTTAAAGAACTAAGAAATGAACAGCATAAGAGAGAAAATGACAGTTGCATTAGGGGAAAACACGGTCAAAAGCTCAGCAAAATACATGTAACCTTGACCTTTCTCCAGCTGGGTTGATATACAATTAGATTTCATGAACTGAAAAATTCAGATCCAAAGGAATTTTAAATTAAATACCAACAGCAAAGGTCTTATGAGAAGTCCATCTCTACACTACATTTTTATGTAGTGTTGAGGCTACAGTTAAATCAGCAGTCTTCAGTTATTTTCTTTTTTTATGTAGTGCTGAGGCTACAGTATAAAACCAGAAGTCTTCCGTTAATTTTTTCTATATTAAACTTCACTTGCACCACGCTAAATTTTTTTTCCACAGACAGCACTCCTTCTGCTGGGAACTACAGCAGAATCTATCATTGTAAAGTTAAACCAACACACACAAACCCCATTTGTTGAATAATTTTATATATGATGTTACACAGAATTTTATCATCCTTGTTTCACAGAATCACCAAATCATTAAGATTGGAAAAGACATCCAAGATCATCAAGTCCAAAGTCTTTAAAATCCCCACCTTGTCAATCAGATCACGGCACTGAGTGCCACACCCAGTCATTTCTTGAACACCTTCAGGGATAGTGACCCCATCACTTCCCCAAGTTGTCCATTCCAGCATTCATCAACCCTTTCCATGAATATATTCCCCCTGAACCTCCCCTAGCACAGACAGTTTCAAGTGCAGCAGCAGAAATAAAATAGCAAAACTAATTAAAGAGAAAAAACAGCCAACCAAGATTTGATCAAACAGACCATTACACATGACCCAATACCCCAGAAATACACTCAACACTTGAGCTACACTCCAACCTGTAAAACTAAAGACAGCAGAATATTTCAGATGATGTTGCAAAATGGCAAATATTTTGTTAAAGGTATAAAAAGATTAACACAATTTGAGCGAATACTAAGTAATTAATGAATTAAATTCATCAAAAGCGTATTCAAGTTCTAGCTTACTTTTAAAGTGTTCTCAGGGAAAAAAAAAAGTTCAGTAACTCTGCCAGGTGATTTACACAGTTAGGATGAAAACCTACAAATACTAGTTACGGGAAAAAAAAAATGAATCCACTGGGCAGGCTGCTGCAGAAGATTCAACCCAGTAACCTCTGCTATATCATATTGAGACTCTGTCCATGCAGGATGAAGACTAAAAGCAGAGACAGAAATTCAAATGAGCACTGCAGAACTAGGATTCACCAAGCTACACATAAAGATCAAAGGTTGATCTATTTGGACTTTTAACAAATATGTAATGCTTTTAAACTGAACATAATGTCTGATGTTACTTCAAAGCATGCAGTCAACTTTCCATAACAAGAAAGCAAAAGAAAAAATTGGAACCTCAGTACATTTTCTAAGCGTCCATCAGAACAATAAAATCCAGACTCCTGGACAAACAAACAGGCACCTACTAAAACATTTTGTTTCTAAAGAGTTTCTACAGCCTACACATCATACGTCCAAGTTCCCTACAACAAATTTAAAATATGCAGAAACTTAAAAAAATAAATAAAACCTATAAATACTTTGTGCAACAGAAAGAGAGCTGGAGAGAGAGACTGCACCCAAAGCCTTGAATTCTTAGAAAAATGAGGAAATTGTGAGCCAAAATCTTCAAAACATTAGACAGATCTTGCCAATCTGGCTAGGACAGATTCCAGGCAACAAATCCAGTAAAATTTTAAACCTTGACCCCTTACCAAGGTATATCAGCATGTCATAAGCAGTAAATCCCATTCTATACTTGCAGCACTCCAAACAAAAGACAACCCCTCTATATTCTCATTTAAAGTGAGGGAGAAACAACTTTTTTCCCTGCCCCTGAGAACAACTGCAGGGGGACATCAAATTAATTCAGTATAAATACAGGATAAACATGCATTGATAGCAATAATATCTCCTTTCAGCATGCCTTGGACTCATCAATAAATTGGATGCCAATTGGACTTTACTCGGAAGCTTACATTTTATCTATTTTTCAAGCTCAATTTAGTTCTATTTCTCACTGTCCTTAACAATTCTCATTAGAAACTTTCTTCAAATTTCCACATGTCCCATATATAGCCAAATTTGGGTTCACAAACGTAATTGACACTGATACAACAGATGAAATACAATCACACAATCACCCATCCTTGAAAACAGAGTGTATGCAGACCTAAATCCAGAAACTTGTCTGCTGGTTTACAGAACTTATTCCACTTAACCCTCTCTCATCACAAATTTAGTATCATTAGCTCCTTATGCAACTCCTTTCAGAATCCATTAATTCATTGCATCAGTTTTAATTAAAATTCTGCCTGTGAAAAGATTCAGGATCCATACCTTCACGAGAAAACTTTACTGAAGCATATCACTAAATTTTCCACTTTCTAAGCTTCAAATAGGCATCAGAAACTGAGTCCTCAATACTTATTCTAGGTTAGAGAACAACATAAGCTAAATATAAATAATTTGTCCATAGCAAAGAAAATACTTTGACAACACTCTCTAGATGTAAATAGATGCTCTTAATCTCAAACACTAACTCTTAAGCTCTTGCAGTAATTTCATTTTGCACTTTGATCTGTCAGGCAAATTGGTGGTTTTAGTGACCACACTGCAGCTGAGTTATTAAGAGAGCAGACATGTTTCTCCTGAGTTTCCTTGGTCTGCATAGGTTGTACACGACCTCCTTAGCAGGGTCTTTGTGAGGAAGACTGGCCTTGCTTTGTTTGCCTGACAGAGTCACATGAGAACACTGCTGGGATCTAAAGGGGCAGATGGGTTTGACACCACGCCAGATTTTCTTTCAATTAATTGTACTAATCCAATCATCCCAAATCCAGTTCTAAAAATGCATTTACAAGTGATGTGGGTATCTCGTGCAGGTGGGCTTGGGATCAAATTTAGGTTTTCTTCAAGTAGAGCACAGCCAGCAGCACATGTTTAATGTGACAATATATATGTAAAAAATTGGAATATCCCCACATGAAAATAAATTAGAAATACACTTTGTCAAAATGAAAGGATAAAGAAACTTTGCAAAGCAACATTTCAGAGACAATAAGCCCAAACATACCTACTTCTCTTCCATATTTTCTTATTCTTGCTTTCAAACATCATACAGTCCTGCTGAGTACTTAGAGACGTAAAACAAATGCATGCTATCTTTTTCATCAAAAAATTAGAGCACATAACGTAAACATTTCAATACTCTAATTATATTTCTAAAAGTGCAACAAGTTCCATGACTATTTTTAACAAAAATATATATTTTAAACAAATAAATGAGTTTTTCATTACCTCTCTAAGATGCATGTTTTCCTTCTCCTTCTGATCTAAAATCACTTCTAAATGATTAACCTGAGATTCAGCCTCTGCCATCCTTCGAGTTCTCTCATTGTCATCTTCCATTCCTTTAGAAGGCAAACCTTTACTTTGCAACATCTCTAAAAGCTTCTTTATTGATTCATCTCTGGCATTTAGTGTTTGCTTCTGTGTTTCAATCCTAAGCTCCATTTCTTCTAGAGTTTTCCGCAACAGGAAGAGCTCCTTAGCTTGTCTGTCATGTTCTGCCTGAAGTCTTCGAAAATTCTCCTCTGTGAGCTCAATGGTAAAATGCTCAGCCCCTCGGTTCCCACTTTCTTGCTGGAGAAGATGGTTAAGGTCTCTCTGGGTTCTAAGTTCATCTTGAAGTGCCTGGATTGTCATTTGCAGATGCTGCAATAAAGAAGAAGAAAGAAAAAAATAGCTTAGGATCTGAATGTAGAATTAATATTTGATTAAGTTTTGATGTATGCTGTTACAAAAAGTCATTAGAATTAGTAATGAAAGTGTACCAAATGACCTTATAAAATATTAAATGCAGGTGAAAATATTTGTAATTATATCTTTCAAGCGCTTCTAGAAAGAAAAAAGAAGACAACAGACACAGACACAAAATAATGTCAGCTACAGATAAAATTAGCAGCAACAAACGCAAGCACTAGGCAGTGACACATCCATTAGAACAATCAGTGTGTATCTACTAAGCTCAAAGAATCAGTATTCCTTGTTTTCTAAATTACTTCATAGTCTAAAGATAAATCTGCTCTTCATGGTGCTCAACAGTACTGCTGTTTAAAAAGTCAAACAAGGCCCACACTATAATTAAAGGGGAATTTGGGGAGGGGCTGAGTTGGGGCTGATTGGTTTCTATTTTTCATTTTGGAGGCTAAAGCTATGAACAAGTTTAGTAAACAGGATTACTGTATCTCTAAGAAGCATACCAAAAAAACCACGATAAGCAATACTGAATTTTGAAAAATAAAGTTACTGCAAATAGTGGACAAACCTTTGTTCTTCTGGCATCCAAAAACTGAACAGCATGGTAAATGAAAAAATGAAGCAAAATCAACATAAATAAAGGTCAGGTGCAAGCAAAGGAGATTCAACAGAAATAAATGAATTCAACAAAAAGTATCTTTAACAGAAAAAAAATTTATTGAGTTATACAGAAAGGCAACAACAAATTCACAGTACTCAAATATATAAACTTGTAGACAGACTTTACTCAACAGATGTGACAAAGAAAAATATATTTGAAATAATCAGTACCATGGTAAATTACAACATTCCTACTGGACATTGCTGTTCTTTTACCCTTTTAGGTTTTTCAGAACACTGTAACTTGTCCTAAAATATGTATACTACATCTGAGTACATCCTTGTACATCTGAGTACAGGGATCTGACTCTGTTCCAGAGGTACATCTTTCACTCCTTACTCAACACAGATCAAGATCAAAATGAATTTTGCCCATGTTAGGGTTGGAATACAAATAATCAGCCTATGCTATGGTTCGTGATGTTCATTTCAGATTATATCTTTATCTGAAAATTTGTTTTGCTTCTTATTTTTTCCCTCTACTCATTGCCTACACAGCATACTGAGCTTTCAGAAATATGATCTCCTGAATAGGCTCACAAGCTGTACCAGAAGTCATGTAACTGAAGGAATTAGGGGATTTAAATGCATGCCATCAAACCTTTTAGGTTTAATTGATGTTCTGCAGCTCCACATTCTAAAAACAAGAACAACAGAAACCACACAGAAAAAAAAAAAAAAAAAAAAACCAGCAACAACACAGACACCAAACTAACAAAACTTCATTTCATTTGATACTACATTCATGTTTTACAGAAGTACATGTAAATCTGTCGGGCTTTAGCAATTATTTAAATTAAATTAAAAATTCAAAACCTTGAGAAACCTTTTGAAGTCACCTTAAGAAATCAATCTTTTGAAATGTCTTTTATCAGATATTTCAAACGGAAAAGAAGTATTGCCAGTGGTAGAATTCAGTTAGACACTCTGAATCTGTTCTATCATTAAATAAGCATTACTTTAAGGTATGTCCAGATCTTAATTCTCTTAGTATCTGCTTCTTATTAGGCACACACTCAATCGAAAGCATACACACATAGAACACTCATTTAGAGCCCTGCTTTTATTGAATGGCAATTCTTATCTTTTCTTAATCTCATCATCTTTTTAATTAACTATAGTAAGCTTTAAAACTCCATAAACTTAAAACTCCTTTAGATATAGAAAACTCTTCACTTTGAATCCACTAATGTGCCATCTGTGACCCCAAGACTGACTACACCTTCTGGATTCCAAAATTATTTCACTGTCCTACTTCTCACACCTGACCAAGGTCCTTCCCTGCTACAACTAAGCAGCAGCAATATTCAGTACCTTCCAGTATCCCAGAAATAGTCAAATATTTTTCCCTGATCTGAATAATGATTTAAGATTCCTCCTCCTAATGTTAAATCAGACAATATTTATTACTTCATACTACAACCTATTTAGAAATTAATGTTTTTCCAAAGTCAAGTAATCTCTATATATCAAATGTCAATATGTCTATAAAAATCTAGCTGAGCAAAAGGAAACGAATTCTAAAATATCATGCTTTAACCCACAAATAAAAGTAAACTTGACCTACGCATTGCTAACACACAAACCTTCTGAATGCAAGCTGTAAAAATCAAAAATTGTTGGACCAACACAAAAATAATTAGAAATCAGAACTAAAACAGCAATTCTGGCTAAAATAAATGGGACACATTCCTTTTCTGCCCCCAGCAGCCCGTACATGCTGTCCTTAGTCTCTACCAGATCCACATTTGTCACTAAGTATGAGAGTAGTTCCAGCTGCTTCTCTGTAATTATGTTAAAACTAACAGCCTCAACTGTGGCAGACTACTGCTACTTTAACATAAAAGAATCCATTTTTGTACACCTTCAAGATTAGAACATGGTGGACCAGATTTAGACTTCTGCTGGCACAGATTTTTGTATCTGCAGCTTGCTATGGAAAGGAAAGAACAAATGTTGTGAGGGTGGAAAGAAATTGTATAATTAACTGCAGGGGAAGGAATGTAGGAGTGCTGTGAATATCTGTCACATGGTTGTCATTACAGACACAGAACTTTACAGGATTTAAAAAAAAAAAAAAGGCAAGATCTACCACATTTTTTTATAATTTCTCTTAAAAATGGACTAGTTGACCAGAAATATTCCATGCCAATTTCTTTACAATACCTAAATAGTTCTCTCAGAACTTTTTCAATCCTTCTCCCCAGCCAGCTCTAAGAAGCAATCCATGGAATGTGAATTGCCCCATAAACTGAAACAGAACTATAAAAGGAAGATTAACTAATGGTTCTTCCCAGACTTCAAATCATGTTCTACACAAGGAAGTTCCTCTAGTCTGTGCCAATTACACCCAAAAGAATTGGCTGCTGAGAACTATCCTGCCACAGTGTGCTCTGGGCCACATAAACACTTTCAGAGCATCCCAAAGGCACAGACATGGTGAACAGTAGAGGGAAATGAATTCACAAGGAGACTGGCTGATTTAAAATTGTTGGTCCACCTACAGAAGCACACAGCTTCTCGTGCTTTGCACCATCACACTGCCACCAAAACCAAAGAACATGTTCAAGAATCCAGTCCACTGGATTTTTGCTCCTGATTCTCCTGTTTCATTCCCACCCCAGTAAACACAGAATTGACAGGGCTGAATCAGGTGACAGTCTCGTCGCTTGGCAGGGGGAAATATAAAATGATACAAAAGACTGCAAAAAAATCCTCCTGTGTAATTGTACACTATAGAAAGCTACAGCTATACCTGAACAGTACACCTGGATAAATATAACAGCAAATTATCCTGTCAACCATACTCTCATTCTTTAAAATCAAGCTTCCTTATTTATTCCATAATCTATCACTGTTCCATTTTAATTCTTCACAGTATAAGGCTCTATAATCAAAAGGAAACAGCTTTCTTATGAACTTCATCTAAATCAATTTGTATGTTAAATTTAGTTGTGCTACTGAAATAAGTTATGAGCATTACACTTGCAAATATTTGTAACTAAGTATTGTTAAAGAAAAACATGCAAATCCTAATTTTCTTCTGTAAAGAAAAAAAGAAAGGGAATTGGAGATATTTTCTTCATTACCATAAATTAAGAAATGGATTAACTCATGCATTTTTTTCATCTGCCTATTACAATTCATAAATCTGGTATCCAAAAAACACTACTGAAAATCTGTTGACTAGAATTTTGCCTGAGTAAGACAGGACTGACAGAAAGAGTTGGAAGGAAAAGACAGATCTAATTTGTGAAGAATCACAAGAGATTCTGACCACACACATCTTCAGCATCTAAAATTCTGAGCATGAGATGTGAGAGAGCTTTTGCATTACACTGTTTGCTGATATAACCACATATTTGAAAAGGGAGAATTCTTGTCTGAGTTTTCATACTTTTTCTTTCTTTATGCCTTTAAATTTGGTGTCTTGTCAAATTCTATAAAGCTTGCCCTTACAACCGTGCTTTGCAAGTTTAATAAGGAATCTGGTCACATACATTTAAATCTCCATTTCTTAATACAGACATATTTAATCTGAAGTATCAGACTTCACTACTATTCAGTCAGCTTCTCTGGGTCATCTCACACAAGTATTTTGGCAAACAAACAAGTATTGCCTAAAGACTTCAGGTCTTGAATGAAAATGCATCCCCATACAGGCTAAAAGTTTTAGTACTGCAAATTCCAGAGCAGTTTTGCACCTATTTCTTAAGGAAAAAACTGTAAATATATTTCTTTCCTAGTTCCGTTGTTTGCTGTGAGCTGAGAGATGTTGATGAGCCAAATCTTGTAGCCTGTCATCACAAGAACCAGAAGCTCAAGAGGAAGGGACTTTTAGAAATGTAAGAAGTCAAGCAAAGTCTTGAGAGGAATAACCTGCAAAGATATATGTCGGGGAAAAGAAATCAAGTTCTTCATTTATTAAAAAGAGGAGGTTTATTGAAACCTTTATCATCAGTATCATAGCAAAATGCAAGGGTTTGTATTTAGGTGATCCTTACCATGACAACTTTTAAGCAGTCCAGTGATGCTGCTGTGACAAGACTGGCCTCCTTTTTTTTACCTCTTTCCTTTGGAGAAACACTGCTAGTAGTGCCAGAGTCACTAAATAGTATATTCGTTGACTGAAAAATCATCAGTAACGAATATTTTGACCAATATGAACACATGTGGAAGAATCTGTTTGCAGATTATTTCTTACAAACTTACATGAGGAAAACACATAATGCTTTTTAACAAGGCCTGAAAATCAATGTCAGTTTAAGAAAAGCGGATTATTATTTGTTTCCCAATAGTTCTGTCTGCAACTTTAACCACACAGCTAAGAACAATGCACAGTTTAGAAGCCCTTGATACTCAAAGATAAATCTTAGGCATTCATATTTTAAAATTATTCTCAAGAGATAAAGAAACTATATACTGTGAGAAATCCTCCATCCCCTCATGAACTCCAGCTTCTCTGATACTCTTTTATTGCCTGCATAAAAAGTTTCTCCTTTTTTTCAGGATTGAAGCAATTAAGGTTCCCCAAGGAAGCTTTTAAACCATTTGGGATGATAAACCTTTGCCCTCCCCACACAAAATTTCCCTCATGGCCTTGGCCCTCCATAATCAATACTTGTGATTTGTATTCTGACTGCCCATTGTTTACCAAAGATGATCAGGATTCCTGTCCTAGAGCTAATCCCAAGAGTAACTGCAATCACAAAACAGAAATACCATCTGAGTTTCCCATCATCACACACAGGTCTAGGAAAGTGAGAAAACACTCAAGGCCTTGTCCAAACAACAAAGAATATTCCACTCCCCCATCGATCTCACCCACAAGCCTCACTGACAACAAACAGACACAAGATTAAAAGAAAAACAAAAAGCACAAAAGCACATCATTCCTAGCTCTCTGCTTTTCATGAAACAGACTTCCAGTTATCTCCTCAGCCTTTTACCTAAAGGGAACAGTAAGATTTCAATTCTGCTGATGCACTGTCTGGTACTTTCTGGAAGCCTTTGTTTCTGAGATTGCCTTCTCTGCTGTTAAAGCTTTCCTACGAAGAATGATTCAACAAAATAAATATACCCCTAAAGAAATAATCACAAGCTTTCAGAAGGTAACAATACATTATCAAGGGTTTTCAATATGTTCTATTTAGACAAGATATTTGCAGACTTACACAAACCTCTCAAAACATTGTGGAAAAAATTCTTAAAACTGAATAAGTGTTGTTAACTAACAAAACATTGCACTGTGTATTTAGTACAGACTGAAATTTTGTTTCTGCTTTACTTCCAAAAAAAAAAAAAAACCTGAGGAAATACAAAAAATATATAATTTCTCCCTGATCTCTGAGTTCAAGTTTACGCATACAAAACAGATTTTTTTCCCAGTATAGAGATGTTCAACATCAAGCTTTTTATCAAATAGCATTATATTCCTCTTCTGTTATAATTAGTGGGGTATTATGTATTCAGTGTCCAGTTGAATTATGTATTATGTATTCAATATCCAGATTAAACAGGTAACTAAAGTGACTGAAAAACTATTAAAATATTATTTGCATCAGTCTCATTTGTTATCAACATGGAAATTGATTAATCAAATGTTGGAAGAAGCTAAGAGAATGTTTTTGTTTTGTGGGGATATTTTAGGAGTTTTTAAAGAAAAAAATAAGAGTACAGAGCTCTCCTGAAAGTGAAATCATATATGTCCCCTGTGGACCAGCCACAGACTGAGTACTATCCTGTCAGATTCCAGAGTAGATTACTGATGTTTTGGAGCGCAGTTTTCTCTCTCAGAAAACTCTAGGGGCGAAAGAATTATTTGGGGGTTTTTTATACATAGTAGAACACCATAGGATCAGCATTCGTCACTGCTGGTTTGGGGCCTGAAGAGAAATTAGGTTTAGTGATGATCTCTGTGGGATAAGAAATTAAAACAAAATGCACATAATGGGAGTATTTCATTTAGAAGCAGGATTGCATGTGAATTAAGGTCTATATTTGCCACAGGGAACTGAGCTCTATTCCTGCTTCCATGGTCATGTAAGATTGAAATGCACCTGTTCAAAAACCTGTGAATATCTGCCTACTTACTTTCATATCCATGGGATTATGTTCTGTAACATAAGTGTGAACCATCATGTAAGTTGCAGTTAATGAAGAACAAAAAGTTAAGAATGTGTAGTTTCTGATTGCCAGCTTCAAAAAAAAATACTGATAAGCAAAAAATACTTGGCAAGTACTTTCCTCTTTCTTTTTGGACAGTAGAAAATATTATGCAGCCTGCCGATTCAGTCAAAATAATAGCATAGCAAAAATCTTGGATGCTAAACAGGCCTATTACTTTCTTATTTCTCAAAAACTGAGGCTGGGGTACATTAAAGGAATTTTTTTCAGGCACCAAGTCAAAAAATTGCTACAAAAGGAGTGCATTGAGAGCAAACAATGTTACATTTCAAACACTGAAAAACTTGTGGTATTTGATCTTCAGACCCTCCCTTTATCTGCTTGAACTTTTGCTATAGAGTTTCTGCTTCTGGAAGAGAACTCACTATTACCTTGAAAAAAAAATTGAAAATAAAATTAAACCCTTTCCCAGATTAAAAAAAAAAAAAAAAAGTGAACTGAGCTCTATTTTCCTATTTTATAGTCTGCCTCTAATGAAACATCCCATTTCTTTCATTAAAGAAATAAAATCAGAGGAAGGGGATTTCTGTGGATAAAGCACAGGTTCTGCTGAAGCTACCAAAGAGAAATGCAGATAAATTAAAATTATAGCGGTGTCCAAATAGAGTTTTCAATTATAAAGTCATAACAGATCAGAACAGAAATGGTTGCTGCTGTCAGTAAACAACAAGCCACAAAACACTGAATAATGTTAAAAAAATGAAAGCAACTATTCACATAATATGCAGTATGTGCTTCTTTCTCAGAGGACTTTAATTCGGCACACAGTAAAAGTTAACATTTTATGTATCATATATGAGAAGCAATACAGGGAACTCCAACAGATTGAAAGAGCCTGCCAGTCTCTCCAGTGGAGATTTTGGTGATTATTTTACACTATATTGAAAGACACAAAAGAGGACATTTAGAAGACCAGACAAAGCTTCAGCATTGTATTACAAATCTCAATCTTTAATTTGCATGTGAACTGGGGGCTTGAAGCTTCTATGCAGGAAATCTCCATTGACAGAAGAAACAAATGCAGAGCATCACTGAAAGCTGGGGGAATGGGACATCTTAACATTTGTGCTGACCTTCTTGCCCTTGCCACCTTTCCATTTTGTAACTTTCTAACTATATTTTTTTTAATGCAGGCACTAGAAAAAACACATGAATGTAAGTTATTCACGTGACAATTTCAAGCACAGCTTTTAGTAAGCCAGAAATACCAGTTCCAATTTCAACCTCTCCCTGGTCTATTTTAATCAGCAAAATACATTAAAAAGCACTCTTCAGCTTTCAATTCTTTTTCGCTACTAGGAATAGTACTGTGAGTTGATTAACCATAATACATAATCATTTCCCATTGAAACAATTTGAAAAGGAGCTTTAGAACTATGTGTTCTGATACAACTAAAGGAAAATTTTTTAAAAAATCAATATAGGGATTTCAGTGGCTTCATTCAAAACAGAGTTCAGTGAGATCCAATAGTGACAAATGACACATCAGAAAGCAAGATGACCATCTGGAAAGACATTTTATCCGGTTTACTGAAGAAATATATGTATATATGCAGGAAAGAAAAGTCATTAAGGCTCAAAAAGATCCCTGCAGTTAATAAATATACGCTTTCACAAGCTGGGAGAACTTTGGTTTCGCAGTGAACTTTGTTACATCGGGATTTATTCTTGTCAGATTTTGTAGGAGTCTCCTCACGGCCTAAAGGAACCCAGGATATCGCCATAAAAAATCTGCAGCTATGGAGTGTTCCCACAAGGTGGCACTAAATCCCCAGCCGCCAGAAATCCTAACGGAGCACAAAAACGCGAAGGCAAAACCTACAGCCACCAACGTAACATAAACAAAGAGACTACGGACACGGACGTAACAAATAAATAGACTATGGCCATGTACGTAACATAAATAAATAGACTACGTATGGCAATGAACATAACATAAATAAATAGGGATATCTATGGATTCGAAATCACTGGATAGAAAAATAAAATTAACAGCCTAAATCAGGTATTTTATAAGAGATCGTAATTTTCCCCTCATAATTCAACAGCTGTAGTGGGGGGACACACAGACACTTATACCACGTGTGTGTACATATATATACACACACGTTCAATGTATACATTGACTTACAGTCAGCACTTAACAAGAAACCAAGTTAACCGTGGCTCTTTGTTCCAAGATGTAATAGAGAACCAAGATTTCTAATCTAGAAGTGATTTCCCTGGCCAAAGTAATGGTGACACCCCCACGGGACGGGCAGTGCTACATCCAAGCCCTATGTGCGCTGCAAGCCCCAACCCTGGATATATCCCTGTACAGCTGCATCTTTCCATGGGGGACAGCCTGCAGGCCTAAGCAGCCCCAAGAGATACAATCCAACTACAAACAGCAGAGTTAAACCTGTGTATCTTCTTAAACACCATTTAACAATTGATACTGCACAAAATACTTAAAATACTTGACTTTTAATGAAGCATTTAAGTATTTCACATTTCAAGTTTTAAGTACTACTACCTTACATGCTTTAAACATGATTATAAATAAATCTATAAAATTATATATATATAATTATATATACAATTTAATCTATTTTTTTAATATTTATAAATAAATACATTTATTTATTGTATAAATATACAAATATTTCTTTGGAGAAATATGTATCAAAGTAATGGCATAATTTTGAAACTGATCCACAAAGAGTGAGAAATTTCTCCGCTAAGATGGAAATCCACAATTACTCTTCAGGGGAGCAACCATATGAAGTAAATACTCCATTTTAAACTACTTGATTTTTTATCCCTCACCCTTTCCTTGCATGTTAGTGGAGTCTTTTCCCTGCAAGTGCATTGCATAATATTAATTACTGAAATAGTAGTGTACCCATATGCTGGGCTAATATTTAGTGGTGTTCAAACTCCTGAAGTGTCCAGAAGCCTTCAAGGGGCCTTTTGTTGCCAACTTCAATTAAATAAACAGGTACTGGGGTCATTTCAGGCCACATGCACTCCACAGTGCTGAATTTTAAATTGTTAGCACAATGCTTTTTCTCCAACAGTCATGAGTTTTTTCCTCATTTTTCACACTGCTTTAAGTAAGCATGCTGTAAGAATACTCAATTTTTACAGGTATTAAGAAAGAAAGGAGTCATCAAATCTCTGCAACTACTTTTCAACTAAACACAAAAATAACCCCAATTATTAAGGTAAGAACAAATAAAGCAATTTGAGGATCTGCTCTGTGCCCCAAGCATAACACTCACACAAAAACATGATGCTAAGTTCCACAAGCACACCACTACTATTGATTTTCTCTCAATCACCCCACATTCAGAATAAGACACCACAAGATCCAGCGGTGGATAAGGGATTTTAGAGCCACCTTGAAGTACAAAATGTTTATTTAATTGTAACTGCCAGGGGTTTTTTCCACACATCACATGCTTACACATCTGTTGGCTATATAGTGTAAACTCATTGCAATTTAAGTACAGATTTGTGATCAGAATGAATATCCCCTTCAACATATCCTCCCTTAATCCCCAGTTTTTGCACTGTATGATCAGAGAGGATTTGTTTCAATTCCGTATAAAAGGAAGTGAGAGTATAGAATCAATACTCCTGTTGTCATCTAGAACACCCTATGCATCCTGCTCAGCTAATGTCAGTTTCTGTCAATAATTGAAAAAAAATATGGGCTTTTTTTTTTTTGGTAAAATGTTATATAACGTTATATCTTTCTACTTTTCAATTCATGCTCAGGTGCATCTTAATATTTGACTTAGAAAACTCCATGATCCTTTATTATGTTTACTTTGTGGTGTTGCAAGATTCCCAAGTTTTGTTGTTTCTGCTCTACAGGTGCTCAAAGACTGTACTGACTACCATTATTTAGTGAGACAGCTGTTCTTAGAGGTGTTTCTCAAGAAAAACATTTCAGTGTTTTCTCAGTTCTGTTTCACAACACTGACTATAATTTATATCCTGCCTTTCATGGAAGACTTAAAATTAACTAGCAAGCTCATAACTCACAGGTTGCTGCAGTTAATAATCTCTCAGAAGCCAGACAACCTAGGTTCAGTACACTGCACTTCATTCATGTTCTTATATCACCTAATTATGGTAAGATAAATGATTCTGTTGGTGGACACCATTCAGATTCCATCCTAGAATTTTAGGAGAGTTCTAGCAAAAATCACATTTTTACAGTACAAGTTATTTAAATAATAATATGGTAAACTGAAGACAATATTAAAAAATTAGATAATAGAAGGTAAATGAATTTTAGTGTAAAAGTTATGTGATAAACATTTGTATATAAGAGCTAAGGAAAACAAAGCATCATTGCACTCTTGCTCTGGCCAATATCTGTTGATCTTACGAGCAAAGCTGTTGGAAAATACAAGTGCTCCCCCTCCAAACCCGAGAGCCTGTATGGCAATGAGAGCACTACCACTGAAGGATGAGTGTGACAAGCAATATGATCTTTATAATTGTTAGTTGGTTTTCCCACATTTCAAGCTACTCTTCATAATGCCTTCTTTCAGCCCAGATATTGCTGTCACCAGTCCTTAGTATTCCTGCATCAAATCCAGAAGAGCTGATTCCAGCCCCTCCATCTGAGATTCTTCCTCTAACAAACAAGAGAATCATCACTCTACAAGGGTGATATTCTCACACCGCATTCCTAGTAACAGGAATAGCATATTCCACTTTTTTGAACAGTTTTATACACACTGATTACACAGAAAAATTAATATTTATGATATTTCAAACAACTGGACTGCTTCCAGAGGTAATAAAATATTGAATTATTGTTCTCTAATTCAGGACCATCTAAACACTAATTTGAAGAGATCCTGCACTGAAATACTCTAATGCTGTACAGATGAGATCATTTGTAGCAGCAAAGGGTTAATCGCAGGGGAATTGTTCTCTACTACTTCACATGCTACAGCTCCCATAATTCCCAGTTTGCCTTCTCACTCAATCTATAAAGAAGAGAATGCACTTGCATCACCTCTAAGGTAGACAGTAATGCAAGATGCTCCTTGAGGTGTAAAATATGCTCCAGAATTCTCTGGATCAAACCTGTATGCTACTCAGCAGATGAAAAAGCTCCATGCAAAGGAAGTTCTTATAGAGGATACAACTCATCATAAATGAGAACTCCCATCAGCTATTATAAATTAATTTAGAAGCCTGCATCTTAAGCTATTAAATGTAATACTATACTTATGAAGAAAGCTGCATTCATTTTTTTAACTGAAGAAGGGGGGAAAGTAGGTTTTATTCTGTAAGTATTATCTAACATCTTTACAGCCAGAAATCTATTAGTCCAAGAAGTCAAGCTTGTGAATAACCCTATGTTCAAAATACATGAAAGAGAAGAGTCCATTAATTAAACATTAGCATCACTCCAATCAAGAGACATTTTATGAGAGTTGCACAGAGAAATTGGCATTAAACACAACACTCTTCTTTAGTGCTCTAGAGCAGACATTTTTACTTGCAGCCTGTAGATCAACTTGCTGGTGAAATAAGTGGATTGATGATTACAGGATAATTTATTTTTTCCAAATTTACTCTACAGGGGGAAGACCAAGGTGCTAACAACAACAGGAAGCCACACAGGCACATTTTTTAAAAGTTATTTCTACACAAGAAAAAAAACTAATTAAAGCCTTTTCTCCAAGGAATGATGCCACACTCAGTGGTATGGAACTGTCACCAATGAGGTAGAGGCACAAAAAAAAATAACAGCCAGACTGTGTTCAAAGACATGGAGGAGAAGAGGACTAGACATCAAAAACTGTGATCATGGAGTTCAGGAAAAATATTAGAAACCCTAGAAATGAGAATAAAATGGAACTTCAAAGGCATTACACTATCTTTTATCCCTAACAAGAACACTTGCCAGAATTGTGGCAGTTAAAACTGCATTACAGACACTATTTTTTTCCTATGATCATTTTTTGTGTCTCATACAGAAATGTTACATGATGAGAGAAGCAAACAGGTGGTCAATGGAACACTCTCCTTTTGTCAAGTCTTAAAACAAACCATTATCTCAGACAACACAGGATATGAATTCTAGGACTTTTTCCCTTCTCTTCCTTCTTCAATTGCTCTGTATTATCACTTATCTTATTCTATTAAAAAAAAAAAAAAAAAAAAAAAAAGATGAGAAGAATGACTACAGCATTAAAACTGCAATTGTACTCACAAACATGACATACTGACCTCACTGATGTTTGCAACAGTGAACCAAAGAGCCTTAGCTCAAAGACCTATTTCATACTTTTTATTTAATATAACTTTACTCCTAATTCAAAATTCAGTTGAATAATGAGCCATTTGCTATCACTTTTAACAAAAAATCCAGCACATTCATGTTATTCAAGCCATGTCAAAAGTACTCACTGGGGTTTTTTTACCTCTCTCAACTGTCTTTTACTAAAATAACCTTGATCAGCTCCATGATTCATCTGTTACTTTGACCCTCTCTTTAATATTCTCAGTTGTACTGGAAACACAAGTTCAGTCCTAGATACTGAATTTTATCTATTAAGAGAAAGAAGTCTAGGCCACTTGTACTCTGAAACTTTGAGCAAAAAAGCCTTTATAGAAAAGTGTACCTTAAAATAGCACTCTGCCATTTCTACTGCCAAAAACCTTAGTAAAACATTACAGTTTTTAGAGAGGATTAGAGGACTTTTTTTTCTTTGATACACACAGGCTGTAGAAATCCTGAGCGTTATCCATATTCAATAAGATAAAGGCTGTCCATTCCAAACCCTACATACTTTCCTTGTATGCACATTTATATATAAAAAGCTTGTTAGTTGCAGTAAAATGTAAACATGTATTTGGATTAGCCCAATTCCTTTTCATCTCTCAGTTCACAAAATCACAGAAGCTGCCAGCATGTTACAGTGTAATCTGTGCTGATTACTTGTCCTTGCACTGGGAGAACTTGTGGTTCCTCAGGTATTTCTCAGACAAAGATGGAGTGGGATATCCACATAATCCACTGGTCAAAAAATTCCTCTGGAAAGGGTAACAGGAGATGCTGTAATCACTGCAGGGCTCTGCTGGTTCTCTTCAGTTTCTAAGAGAAGGAAAAAGTAACCCTCAAGGGTAAGTGTTTGGAGGGCCCCATCAAGCTCATGATGCATTCCTGTCTATGAGTTTAAGGTGCTTTACTTTTTTAGATATTTCTCCTCTTTATTTCTTTTTTATTTGTATCTTACTTTCACCATTCCAATGCTCTCCCAGGGGAGTGGGTGTGTGGGGCTCAGGTGCCAGCTGGGCTTAAACCACGAGCAACATAATTGCCAATTAAATAATTAAATAATCAATGCATATTTCTAAGTAACTGCTCTGTGATTACTCTGTATTGTGTTTAGTAAAAGTAGCATTAGAAAGGGAGCAAAAAGAAATTAAATTTGTATTTTTCTAAACTTCAATTAGTAAATGGCAATTTTCTTGCTTTAGGAAGTGTGCTTCCTTTTCTTCCAGTGCCACAGGAGACTTAATCAAGCTGGACCATAAACAAATTCCAGGAATGATGAAATGCAAATTATCCTGACCTCCTTGGAGAGTAATACTGTTTACCTGCCAAGGGAAAACTTCCAGCCAGCTGGATCATTTGTTTTTAACTATCACTAAATAGAAGAGAATACGTCTCCAAACAATTCAGAAAACAAAGGAAATTAAACATTTAATTGCCTTTGTAATCAAATCGACTTTACATTATTATTTTGTTCTGTAGAATCTTTTATCACCTTTTTCCCTAACAATATCTAGAATGGAAATGCTAGAGTCTTTGTAAGTTCAGGGCAAAGAGTTCAATAATTTCTTACTTGTGTAGCCTGACAAGACACTAAGGACCTGGTGTAAGACCTCTCTTTAGCTAAATGTGTAAGTCTAATCAAGAATTTCAGAATAAATCCTAATAATCAAGCATCTCTACTCAGACTTATTATGCAACTTCATTTGTATATTCTTCTGTACTAAATCCTCTTTTCAAAGTTTCTTCAAAATGAAACTGTGCTGAAAGTTATCCCAATGGCAAAAGACAGATAGCTGCATACCTACATACAAAAGAAAGTATGCTCGCAGTTTTTATTGTATTAAATTCAATTTTATGAGACAAAGTACCAGAAGGTTGTTATTACTGATGCATAGATACATTTTTCTGTCCTGAAGCCTGATTCAATGCAAGCACCTGCTAAAACCATTCAATAAATAAATCTATGCACTGTAGCCAGTTATAAATAATACTCAAATGTAGCATACTTCCACCAGCCAGAATTCAAATTTCATTTCAGCAGAAATAATGCAAGTATTTACAAGAGCTTCAGCTAATTAGACTTTTCAGCACATTGATGGTTTTTCCTGGATCTTACTCTGCAAAGCAGTAAAATCAAAATTTTCATGACATAAAAAGAAATGTCAAAATGTACTTACTTAAAAGTTATAGGAAAAGGAAGCACTTTTAGACTTTTGATTTTTAAACTTTACAACCTTTTTGACAGTCTTCACCCCTCTGAACTTGATTATAATTTCTTAGTTCAAACTTATATGGTAAAATGAAACCACTACTGGTACTTTATATCTGGTGCCTTGGATTTTGAGTGCTTTCCAAAGTAAACAGCACCCACTTAAAGGAAGATTTGTCTATATAGGTCAGAATAGTCCTGATCAGATGGTACACCTCAACACTTTTATTTTCCCTAATAAAATGTTGCCTTTACTAAACACAAATGCATTTTCTCCTAAAATATCCTGTAATTAATCTATGTGGCAGTTTTCATTTTATGCCTCTATTTGAGTGCAGCAGCTCCTATGGAGAGATCAAAATTTTTCACTGTTCGAACAGCTTTTGTGAAGTGAATTACTGCAACCTGTCTGTGAACAAGAGTATCTGCCCTAGGTTTGCCAACAATTAATCTAGGTTTGCTGTAGGCATGGTTCCAGATGGAGGTGTCCTTCTGGCACTTTTTCCCCTGATTTAGAGGCAGATTCCCGACTGAGAGAATCAGGATGCAAGAATGTCTGGAACACAGACCGATGTATTTGCCTAGATGATGTCACTGTTCATTGATGATGTCGTTATTTATGACTGTGATCACTGCTCTTACTAAGGGAGGGATTTGGAATACAAAGCAGGTCCACACGGGTAATTCATCTTCTAAATTTACAGGAAAAGGTGGAGTTTAAATGGAGTTCAAACACAAGCTGAGTGCTGTACTTTTCTATTAAATATTGCAATTGTATGACTTAGTGACTGACTTACATATTAAAAAAATATTTGGGGGAATTTGGGGGAAAAAACCCAAAACCTTCCTAGACGATGGGTCTCAGTTGCTTACCTAGCAAGTAACAGTTTAAATAACTGGAACAACTGAAATACCAGTAACCTTTGATGAACTGGGAAAGCATAGACCCAACTCATTGTTAGGTGGTAATAGGAACCAGCACACAAGCCATCACAAAGTTTTATCCCTGGCTACAGAAGTATTTAGTCTCCCGATACAGATCAAAAAGCACAAGAGCCCAAAAAATAAATCAAGGATCAAAGCAGAAGTCTCAGCTGTTCCCAAAAATTGGTTCAGATGCGATATAAGAAATTAAATCATTATTAAAGAGTTGAGGGCTTTTGTTTTCTATTTCATTGTGTCTATCAGCACAGCAGCTACACAGTGGAATGTGTGCATGTATTAAAAAAAATAAGGACATATAATGAAAATCTTTGAAGCACATCAAAATTCAGACCTCCTTAGATAACAAATTAAGGAACTCATCTAACTCCTAAGGGGTTTTCCATAATGGCCTCATTTTTACCCATTAAAACATACATATAAAAAAATGGCATTTAGTCTACTCAATACAGAACCTTTAACTACGTTTTTTGGTAAATGCTCTTAACAAAAGAGATGAGCTCCCTTTTGCTTGCTTTCTATAAAAATTATCTTTGACCTAAAGGTACTACCAAACACCTACAATAATACTACAATGCAAACTTCATTTGTTCAAAAATCTAAAGTTAAATCATTGCTTTCAGCATAGAATCAAGTTATAAAGAAAAACTGTATTGAAAACAACACAAAGAACACAGATCATTGATGGGTATGAACTTTTGCCCATCTGAATAAGCTTTTGTGCCCTTATTCAAACACAAGATTTCACAGAATTTAACCTAGTTATATAGGAAATTCATAGAGTTATAGTGGCACCAATCCTGCTAGCCCTTTTTAACAGGTACTTTGTACAAGTTCCAAAGATTATTTCTATTTCACTTCAGAGTGAAGTTCTCTTCATCAAGCTAAGCAGTGAAGGAACTTCAAGATCGCTTTGCACATTGGGATATTCACCTGCAGCTACAATATTAACCTTAAGTTAAGGTCTTTTAATATTATTTCAGTAAAAATTGCAGAAGTGCAATATTTTGCATATATGAAACTGGGTGGCACATCCTGAACAAGTTATTTTACTCATGCACAAAAGTAATGTGGGTGTTTCACAAATTACTGTGGCACAGATCATAAAATTAAGATAGAACACGAAAAATCATCATGGTGATGACATTATTTAACATGTTTCTAATCTGCTATTTCAATACATTTGCAATTTCCAAAATACAAAGGGCTAAACTTTACAGAATAACTCAAGACTAAAGTCTCTTTTCTGTGGAGCTTTCTAGGATCTGTGGGGCTGTAGAGAGAAAACTGTGGATCTTTCATTTCTTTTACAGGTGGAAAATGTCCTGAAGACTTCACAAAAGATTATCTTATTTTCAGACACAGAGACCTCAGAAATTTACACAGAAATCCATAGTGCCTTCATTTCTCACTAGTCAATCAGTTTGTATCAAGTACTAAACCACTATTTTTTCTAATTTTTTGTTAATTCCAGGTAGGAGGTGACAAAATACCAATAAAATACCAATTACTCTGTAATTCTGGTAATTCCTACATGCAAACCTTAAAGGTAACATTCACACCCATTTTCTATCCTTTGCTATGGTAAAATAATTGGAGGCTGCCAGAAACAGCTGGGAAATCTGAGCGCATCTGTCCACTTTCCAGTGCATGAAAGGGTATAAATAGGTCATCTGAACTCCATTTTTTCCCCAAAACTGAGGAAAGGTATTAGTGTGGGATACCTGTACATTTGATAAATTTTTCACCTAGAAGTCTGTTCCCTCTTGCAAAAATAATATTTACACCAGCTTTTGAGGGCATTTGAAGCCCATTTTAGGCTTTCCCAACTGCCAAAAAGCACACAGGAGAAAGCACAAAAAAATCCCATCATCAGTGATTATAATACAGTAAACATTATGTTGAGACCTAAAGGTAGTTCCTCTGAATGAATCAAATATAAATTTGGGGCTTTCCCCAACCCTTGCAAAAAGAAATCAAATTTACTTTTTTTTACAATACACTTACTTTGCATGCCTCATGGTTTTATTATAGAAAACAAGTGCACAGTAACATATGGTACATCTGGTTCATATTTTGTCTTTCTGCTGTCATGCTGTTCCTCTCCACATTCAGTAACACACTTCTGTTGGCTCATAGAAATTATTTTTAAGCTGCATATGAAATACAGCCCACCTCTACTGTCACTCCAGGGACATGATATTCCTCCCTCCTTCCCTCCTCATACAAATGTACAGTGGAAAGTAAAGATAGCAAAACCATAACTAAGAAAAGAGAAACCAGGAGTCATTTTTTACATTTACATTTTACATTCTTTCACTTCCAGATGCTTAGTTTTGCAAACCCTCCTACACTAATTCACAGAGGAAGTGGTGGCAATGGAAAGGAGATGGCACCAGCAGAAACAATAGTTAAAACTCACCTAAGCAAACCCTAATACTCGTTCAAATCTGTACAAAGACATATTCTCCAGCTGAATGGGCAACCTCAGGCACAACAGCCACGTGGAAACATCTGTGAGACAAAATGCAGGACAAGAGCTGGGAGAAAGCACTGAGGAAAGAATGGTGAGGAACTGAAACCAGAACATGGCATGAGCCAGCAAAAGGCACAAGGGGGGAAAATAGAGGATGAAAAGTGGTCTTATCTGTAGGATCTACTTTCAGATTGAAGCTCTCTGAGAAATAATAAGTCTGGCAACAAAGAATGTGTAATCTGTAGCAAAACTGGACCCAGAAATGGGCAATAAAAGCACAATGGAGATGAGATGGGAGCAGTGGATAGGCAAATAATGAAGATAAGTTTGAGCACCACATTATGGAGAGAATTTTTTACAACTGCATGCATACAGAATAGCCTCTAAGTCTCTCAAAAGAGAAGATGTGGGGAAAATACAGAGAGAAACCAAAAAGTAACAATCTTTGTGAATGTGATACTGGAAGTTGATGGTGCTGGCATTGCATCAAAAATTCAGCAATAAATACAACCAAAAAAATCTTAATTTGTCAAAAATTGCCTCCAGTCTGTCCAAGAAAATCTAAATACTTCTTAGCAGCTGTCTATTCCTATGGGCTTTATGTCACACTTCACAATGGGACTCTGATTGGCAAACCTGAATGACACTTTGTTAAATAAATAAACCTTGAATAAAAATAATACAGCATTGTTGCTCAAATGCCAATTTTAATTGCAGGACTTCCAGCCTCCCTACTTCTTTGTGAAGCAGATGGCAGTTTTGCTGGAAAGCAAAGGACTGGAGGTAGTTGGATTTGGCACACTGAAAATTGGCACCAGAAGTTGAAAAGGTTCCATTTCAATTTTGTCACCAGGAAAGATGAATCTATGAACTAGGTCACAAATGGTGAAGTAGAAGGTAAAGGAGTTTTTAACTTTCCAGCCACTTCAGCATTAAAGAGTCTAAATAGTTTCCTCATATTACACATTTTACAGTATGCTGTAAATACTATAAATTAATAAACGATTCCAGCTCTAACCTGAGGGCCTCTTACTGTTTCTTCCCTGTTCTTTGTGCATAATCAGAAAATAACTGCACTTTAATAAAAAGTTGTATATATGTATATGTTGTATATATGTATATATTAAAAAAAAAATAAATTATTCTCACCAAGAAAGGTGTTTCAGGCACATGTTGAGCAAATACAGCATTATTTACAGGAAGAAAAGGGGTTTTAGACATTCATTGATTGAACTGATAACACTGACATAAGATCATCTATCATATTTCAGTAGAATATATGGCTTTCAGTAGATTCTTTTATGAATTGGACTGTTGACAAAAATAAGCTTTCCAGATACGCCATTGGCACTACACTAAACTGAAATATTATTATATTTCCACATACCAACATAACAATATAAATATGCTTCCTAGCTGTATGGAAAGTGCTTTATACATAAAGAATCAATATGTGTTTATAAATATCTAATCAGAAAATACAGAGTCCTATGAAATTGTTTCTACAGGATGATCCAGAATCCCAGTAGAAGGGTACAATAGAATTTTTGAAGACAGTTTTAGAAACAAAAACTCAAAAAAAATTTTGATTTTTACTGATAATAATTCAGAAAGTTTTATTTTTCACTCATAAAAGGAGAGCTAGGTTATACTTTATTAGTATTTTAATAGCAAGTAAACAGGGCAGGATTAATATACAAAATAGAATGAATTACCAACTTTATTCCTCATGGTAATTTCAGAGTGGTGAAAACATAGCAGTGTAAGGCTATGGAGTGAGTATTGCATCACTTTTTCAAAACTTATGTTTTACTTTAGAATGGGATTTTGCAAGACCTTAAAAGAATTTCACAGCATGAATTCAATAGCTAAATTTAGCGAGATCTGCTCCCAATTTCCCCAGGCATTTTTCACAACCTCCCTTCAAAGCATTAAGTACAAGCTTGCACAAACTAATTCTAAAAAGAACATTCTTCTCTATCTCAAGAAAAGATATATGAAAATACGTTGCTTATCTCAAAAGTGACATTGTTAGGGTAACATTTGCTAGAATTCGAGGAAGGAAAAAAACGGGGCCGTCATACATCCCTGCTTCCTTCATGTATCAAGACTATGTTCCATTCCAGATGAACTCAGAAGTTACCCTCCTATCTGCTATTAGATGTGGGGTTTTTCTTTATTAAAGTACAAGCAGCAACAGTTACCAAAAAGATACAGAAACTACCAAACATCACATTCACAGTTTTTCAATTCACTCTCATTTTTATTACCATGTATTTTTATTTCCACCAATATTTTTATTGCACAGCCCTCATCTCCCACCATACAATCATTCAGTGCTGACAGTCAAGTTATTCCTTTACCCATATATGTATTTATGCCACCAACTTCAGTGCACAGTAAAGACGATATAAACAGTCTCAGGGCAGAGTAAATTTAGGCATGCAGCTAAAATATAGCACAGAATAGCTAATGAAACACTTAGATTTCTCAATTAAATTTTTCAAAGTAAACGTTTCTGCAATCATGTTATGAACATTTTTAAATTAAGACAACCTTAAAATGATCACTTAATACTTTTTTTTTATTTTAGACAGGTCATATTCTGCCATTTTTCTGGTAAGCTACCGCCTTCTTTTTGCCATGCCTCCACAATACCCAGAGTATCTCCAAACAAAGCAGGGAAATCCAATCCTTCCAGTGAAGCCACCTTCACAAGTGACACAAGCCCTGAGCTGACATTCAGCTGCTGGTACAGAGGCAGCCTGGACATGCTCCAAAGGCTCAGGGATGGCAGCAGCTGCCAGCTGTGGGCCCTCACCCTCCACCAGAGCCTTGGCCACCACAGTGTCTCAGCAACCAGAGGCAGCAGCCACAGCAGCCAAGCACCCATGTACTTCACAGCACAGCAGAACTGGCAGCTCGGATGTGACAAATGTTCAGGTGATAAAATTTCTTAGCAGTAGACATGACCTCACCCAAGAGAAACTAGTTGAGACCAAGGGACTTGACCCATTAAAGACACACTTCTTTCTTCACCTAATGAAATATTCAAATGAACATTCTAGTATTACTCTATGTTAGAAGAAGTCAGTTTTGTACATGTTAAAAAATAAATTAAACGGATTTAATATTTTGTAAAAAGAAAGTTAAATCAGTACACAAGATATAAAGCTAAATTTGCAGAAACATTCCCTATTTGATGTTATACAAGGAATTACTCTAGGGATTAATTTATGTTCTTATTCACAACCATTTTCTAATACAGTCATTAAAATTCTTTTTTATGAATCACTGTTCTCATCTGGGTTAAAGCAATTAAGTTCTCAAGACAGAACAGTAGGTGTGCTGGTGCTAATAGTCCCCTGAGGCGAGCCTAGAGTTTGCCTGTGTCTTCAGTACACCTGAGGTTGGCATTAATCAAGATAATTCCTTCTTGGCATCTCTCTGAAGGAACAAACTGGGCATTTAGGACCAAATTTCTTTCCGTCAGCACAGGTTATCCCTGCTCTAGACCTGAGATGTGGTGCTACCTTCACTTGTAACCAGAATTTCACCCACAAATTGCAGTGCTTCCCACCTAATCCACCTTAAGGAATCAATACAACGTGATTCTAGCAATTTCAGCTGACTACTGATTTGGTAAATTCTGATAACACAGAAAAAAACAGCTAGTACATGTGGCACTTAAGACAGCACTAAGACCAAGGGAAAGCGTTTCTGAGTTTGTACCAAATGCCGAAAGAGCAGTTCTGGCTGTTTCTGTAGGTCAGCTATATTTTTCCTCCCTTCTCATGCCTTATTATCCCACTGACATTGCTCCACCGACAAAACATTAACCAGCCCCACCTCCCCCTGCCAAAAAAAATATAAATAAATAAAGGAGACTTGTTTGAATACTTCACTATTTCAGCCTCTCCATGAAGCAGGCCAAGAAATTAGTTTTTTTAATTCTCCATACAAGTGTTTGGTGGGTTTTTATATTTAAAAAAAAACTGGTGGTGCTTCAAAAAGAGTTCTATGTTTCCCAGTTATGCTATTGATGGATGTACTGTACGTAAATATAGAAAATTTATGTTTCTCCTGTCTTAAATTTGTTATGTTAGTTGACTCTTATTGTGTGTAAAGCTCTATTCCTTATGCACAGTTAGGAAGGTGTACTAACAAAGAAAGGTTCTAATCCTTTTCTGTTATATTAACAGCCAGAAAATACTAAAGTGTTATAATTTTTAAATCTTAAGATTTTGTTTTAGTTCATTAATTCAAAGTTCTCAGAAGAAATATGCAACTTTTAAAAATACTACTAAGCATTCTTGCACAAAATTTGAAAATCTTGGAAGTTTCAACAAAAAAAAGCTCTTCCATCTCATAACAGTTTGTGGAATAAAAGAAATACACCACACAAGGTGAGCGGAACCAAACAAAATCAAAAAATCCAAGCCCTTGAGATTGCTAGTTTCCCAGTACAGAAGCAGCGGCCAGTTTTGCAAGTACTTTTGTGTATCAAGATATTTTTAGTCTCACAAAGAAGGATGCTGGAATTGCCAAAGGCTGCCAACCATCTAATGGAAGCAAAGAACACTACAGATACCTAAGAGTCAATGTAAAACTGGATTTCATTTAAATGAACTTCTCTAAAAAGTGCTTCCATACTTCTGTGGTACTCTGAGAAGTGTCAGAAGGAATATCCTATTGCATTGGTCCACTTCATTGCAAATAATGTCACTCATTCTTTAACATATTCACATTTCAGCTTAGGGGGCTCACCATGAAAAGTCACAGAGAGGCTGTGAAAAGGCATCCAATGTGCTAGACAGACAATTTGCTAGGTGCCAGCACCTATTCCAGACATTTGTGTGTTTTACCATTAATAATGATTCCATTTTCAAGGGAAAAGCTACTTATGCTCAGGCATACCTGAAAAGTTAATCAAGGTATATCAAGAGCATAACAGAGAACAGAGTTAGTCTCAACTTAGAATATTACTCTGCAGATTCCAGATTGTCAATTTCAAGTGGGAAAAAAAAAAGGCAAATCAAATTCACAGTAAGGAATCAAATACACCAAAAAGAAAGCATTTCTTGTATCCCTTTAGGCATAATCACTGTTCTGATATTCTACTTATATGAAACCTCCCAGTTTATATTTTAGTAATCAATGACTATAAAGAGATAAATTTCAATACAGGATATTAGCAAAAGATTAATGAGAATATTTATTGAGTAAAATTTATAGTGGTCTTAAGGGTTAGATTTGGGTTCCGTTTTAGTAACATTTAATCATGAAGTCCCCTACAGCACAGCAAGAAACCAAACAACTAAAATAGTGAGAACCAGTCTGAGCTGATGGAAAGCTGATGTGGTATTTCACATCAGAAAAATCAATGCGTCAGTCACTAAAATATAAAATACATTTTTGTGATTGACAAAGGCAAATTAAGTTATTTGATGGCAGAGATACACATTCAAAAGCAATGCCGGAATGAAATTCATATCCTTAGATGTTATGAGACCTTTGCCAATAGGGTTTCTGAACATCAAGTTTTACTCTAGATCCAAGAGGCTAAATCCAAAATAGAACATATTTATCCAGTGAGTATTTCCAGATGCCCAAACATGACAGAGCATGAACTCCTTTAGCTGCTGTACAGGGATTTTTGTTCCAGAAATTAAACCTCCACAATTTATTTCTCAAATACAGACACTTCTAAAGCACTTGTTCCTTAAATACGTGGCACAGCACAGCTAAATTATTTTAAAGATTCTGTACAAAAAACTGAACACTCCACTTTTAACAGGAAACATTGCTAAGGCCTCTTGATTTGCTGTGTCATTCAGGTTTTGCCCAGCTTAAAGGAAATTGTAAACTAAAACAGAATAGCACTAACAAAATCATGAGACTGTGTTCAGACTCACTTATTTCATTACTTAGATACTGGATAGTTAGATAAAAAGTGTAAAGTGTTAAAGCAAAAGAATCCACAAGAAAAATATCAGGAAATGGAAAGGCATTAAGAGAAAAAGCTGTATCATCTCAACAACAGAGACAGATCAGGAGAGTTACTTCATATACAAGAATTATCAATTTAAAACAAACTTTAACAGTGTGGCTGTGCACAGGCAGAATTTAAAAATACCCATAAGAGCAAACGTGCATATGTATATTTATTCTTTCTAGCACTTATCACAACTTGCTCTGTTTTCCTTCAGATTCTTACCTGGCAGCCTGGTAAATGGAACTGTGAAGTGCAGAAGTGTGCACAGTTCCCTATCCTGGCACAAAATGAAAAATGCTACTACATTTGTTGAGCATTACTACGCAAATTGTCAGAGCTTCTGCTGGGTTCTCCTGAATTCCTGCCTTTTCTTTTTCAGCTGTTTTACATGTGTTCCTAGAAGATAAGTAAACATTTCAGTATAATTTCTTGAAATGCAAAAAATATTAATATCTTCCTTGAAATAAAGCTTCATCTATATTTGATATTATAAGAAATCTCTCTGAAACAAGCTGAAGTTGTAATTTATCCCACTTTTTACCTACAGAGTGGCAGGAGTTGTGAAACATATTGGTCCAAAACCAATCAACTTCTGGCTAACATTGAACAGAAAAGCAAAAGGAAATGACAACAAAACAACCTATTAGTTAAGTTAACCATTCTAAATTATGAAGTTCTCTTTAATTGTGTGGTCTGCACTGGTTTTAGGCATCTAACAGTTGCAAAGGTATCGATCTGAATTTCACTGCTTGACTCTGCAAGTGACATGAGAATATTCATCCTTCCCTACACCTC
This sequence comes from Cettia cetti, assembly GCA_013401135.1. NCBI lineage: Eukaryota > Metazoa > Chordata > Aves > Passeriformes > Sylviidae > Cettia > Cettia cetti. The sequence goes on along the minus strand of VZUI01037134.1, from coordinate 48,819 downwards.
TAGCTGTAGGAAATGCAATTCACACCCAAAGACAGAATCACTTCTTAATCTGAAAAAGAAACTACTTCGCTACCAGTTTTCTTTGGGTTTTCTTGCTTCGCAGCCAAAGCATTAGGTTTCACAGTTTCAAAATCATTTTATAACAGAAAAGTTCATCTGATCATTCTGTTTGGAAGCTTGAACAACTGCACTTCCTAGTGCTTTAAGGAAAGAAACATTTCAAGCCGTGGTTATTTTATGTAACAGTTCTCTTTTGGACTGTTGGTGGGGTCTTGCTTTTTTCATTGGCTTTAAAAGTGGCTTATTCTTCCCAGAATTTGCACCAAAAAAATTTCCTTCATCTACAGCTTTTGAACTGCAAATTTTAAGTTTTTTAATCCAAAAATTGATGTCTGATTGACTACTTGAATCACCTGTGTGCATCTGGAAATTCACATCATAAGCAGCAAGTTCAACAGCTTGAACTGATATTATCTATTTTCCCTGATTCATTTATTAGAGAAAGTAAATTCACTCAGAAGAACTTGTTGCAGACTATCAGGATGTTCTTCTTTCCTGAACTATGAAGAGAGCAGGATGAACCCACTTTATAATGGTCATTATAAAGGTTTAGAAATATCTACAAATTCTTCCATTGTCTCCACATCCACGTTCCCAAAGGACAGGTGGTTTCAGTTAAACTGCTGGTTCTGCAGCACAGCACTTCACTCCATGTCCTTACTACTGGGCAGACAATACAGCAAAAGGGAAGGACAAACTCTGGAGAACAGGAAACATTGCCTTTTCTCCTGCCTCCTCACATCTAAGCTTTTTATCCTCTCAGACGTGGGTGATGCCTGCTACAGTTCTTCCCTTGCACTGTGAAACAGAAGGAAGCTCTGCTTTTAATGATCATATGATTCAAAGCATTGATGAAAAGGAAAGAGTTACTTTTGAACTTGGGAAAAGGAGGTGAGTAGCCACACTCTGTCCTACAGAATTACTGCCTCAAGATTCAGCAGACTTTAAATTTTGGAGTCAAAGAAAATGCACAGTCAAAGCTGAATAGCATAACAGAGGAGAGGGGTATAATACCAAATGTGTAAGATGTGTAAATGGTATAAATAAGGAGTTTATACAAATTGATTCACTCTTCTTAATCACACATAGTCCTGCTAGTAGCCTTTTGCGAGCTGAATTAAAAACAAAACACAGCAGCAAGCCTCATTATGTGGTTTCCTGAATTTTCTACCCTCTGGCAAAAAGGAGTTAATAGATAAAACAAAAGGAAATTCATAGCAAAATAAATTTACTATAGTTTTTGCAGTAAAAACTGTTTGTTTCTGCACATTTTAGAATTCCTCATCTGTTAAGATTATTAAAAACAGATTATTACTTCATTCTAGGGAAAAAAGCATGACAAAAAAAAGTCTTAAAGGCTGAAATTTGCCGTAGACACTATTAAGCCAGGATTAGGGGAAAAAAAAAAACCACCACCACATATTTCCATAGTAGTAGGTAAAGACTGATCTTAATTAAGAGACTGAAAAAAAAAAAAACCCAACTCTTCAGATAATATAAAGATAGAATTAAAATAATATATTTATGGACATCTGAAAATAAAGTGTCCAGGGCAAACACTGTATTTAAGCTAAAATGCACTATTGACCTGCCAAAGAGAGTGTAATTGAATGGCAAATTGCGTTGTTCACTGCAGTGACAGTATCATCAGTATGCAACATTCTCATGAAGCAGCTATGCAAGTGTAAAACACCTGAAGTACCCTAAACATGACACTGACAACTTAGGAAAAACAGCAGAAGAACATGAGCACTTGTGTGTTGACACAGAAATAAAGTGGTTTTGCAAGTGCTCTGTGCCCCTTCCTGCTAAAATCCAAAGTTCTGCAGAAAAAGAATGAGCTGGCAAAGGTCAGAAGCATTAAAACACATACACTTGTCAAAGCACTAATTTTCAGGTTGGGATATTAAAACACAGTCACAACTCAAAAAGAGTAGAACTTGAGATAAATGAAATATAATTGAAACTGTCTTTTTAAAAAAATTCTACAAGCTCAATAACCCATTCCTAATGGAGGTTCAAATGGTGAAGGAATGCCCTGAGAGCTATCAAGGGTAAACCTTCCTCAGAATATAAAGGTAGAAATTTCACACACAATGGGACTTGTTTTCAAAACACATATAATACAATGCTCAGTTTCACAAATTTTCAATTATCTAAAACCTACAGGAGGACTGAAAAAATTACCCTGAAATAATCCAGCCAGCTGGACAATAATGCCAGTCTCCAGAATTGGCAGATATGTGCAACAAATGCAGAGAAAGAAGACTGATGGGGAGAAAGGTGAGGGAAAAGGCACCTGCGCAAAATACTTAAAGTTGGGACCAATTTGGTGTGAGGCAAAGGTGTCTTCCTATATCCAAACTGCTTCTCTACTTTTTTGAGTGGGTTTTAATTAAGATGTGTTAAAATACCTGAAATATTAATAATGTAACACTGTGTCACAATATTTGCTATAAAATATTTAAGTTAATAAATATGGCAGTATTTTTTAAATATATTTTATCCCCAAGTTATCCTTGAATCAAGCTTTTGGAATATCAAATAAAGAGTAGATTCTACCTCACATATTTGGAAACAATTCAACTGGAGACATTTGGGAAATAAACACCTAGAAAAACTTGGGAGCAAAATTTGGTTTTAAATACAGTTGCCAACTGGGTCAAGTTACCACTTTCTTCTGAAACCACTGTGGCATGAAAAAAAAAAGATCGTCTATTTGAAACAAGTATGAAAAATATTTTCCTAAAGATTCTTGTAAATTTGCATAATCTTACCTCCAATATTTGATTCTATGTTTAGCTATCAATGCACCACTTCTCTACGCAGTGAGGCAATGCTTTATACAAGACCTGAAAAGGATAATATACTCACTCTATTTCACAAAAAACCACTGGTACCTTCAATTCATGTTTTATTGTTACATCTAAATACATCCTTAAGAAAAAAATCTCTTCCCTAAAATGTTACTTATAAATATTTTTTCTTGGACTTTGCCTGACTGGCACTGCTCGTTAATTCTGCAGTCCTGAAGCCAGGACAGTGCAGCGTATTCAGGTGGAAAAGCCTATCATGAATGTCCTTATCTAATTGCTCAAATTCTTGGTCTGACAGTCCTCTTTCTTCTAGGGATGAGCTGCCTGAAGAGAATGAAGAATGTCTGGTTTGGCTTTGTAAGTAACTTCTGTGTTTTCTATTACTTAGCTCTCTCTTCCTTTCCTTTACTGCACCAGGGAATCTGAAGACAAAAATATCTCAAGTGTAAGGAAAGTACCAGATCATTCATATGCAATTATGCAGCTCATTCATTCCCATATTTCAAGCAAACTAAGACTGTACAAGTTGCATGTTATAAATAGAAAAAAAAAAAAAACCCTAAAAATAAATAAAGTAACAATAATAAGAAACTAAAATAAAATGTATCTACCAGAGGGTGATGTAGGAAGCAGAGGTTGTTAACCAGATGAAAAATCATGCCAAATCTCTCTTGCTAGCAAAACTTACACCAGCATACAACCCAATGTGCTTCTGAAAACAAATTTTTTAGGAAGAACTTCAGATTTCCAGAGTATTGTAGTATCATTCCAGTGGCATATTGTGATTTTATTACAGTATTAATTATCAGAAATATTAAAGGTTGTAGGTTTATTTTGGATTTTTCAAAATAAACATTAAGACAGATAGGACAATATAGCATGTACCTAAACATATTCATGTTAACATCAAACTCACTATAAACCTCAATAATTTTTCAATAGGTTGCACATACTCCATAGCCCAGAGAGCTGTGCTGACAAGAAGGTACATTTTCAGAAGAAAGTGGAAAGAATTTTGGCTTCCAAATAAAGGGTAACTGGGAACTTTGATTTCCCTCAAGGTACAGCTTAGTTTCTGTCACTCAATTAAGAAATTCAGTGACCATTGAATGCAAAAGCCTGATTATTGCAACCTATGTGTAATTTTTTTAATGTACACATGTGAATAATGGCATACACATCAACATATCTGTTGATGTTGATATACATCAACAGAACAGCAGACTTTTATTACAGACATGTTGATTGCAAACAGTGATTTTTCAAGTTTGGATTGAAACATTTTATTTATGCTTTGGTGTATCATGATTTAAATATAATCCATTAGTTTACCTCCACCTTCTGGAGTATCCAGAGGGAGTATTATACTACAATATTCAGGCATTTCTTTACTGAATTAGTTAAGACCTTCATGCTTTACCAGTAACCAGGTACCTGGAAGTTATTGTCACACACAGGAAAAAGTTTGCACTAACAGGACTACTCTTTCAGCCTTTCTACCTACAAATTGCAAAAGCTATACACCCATTTACACAGCTTAAAGTAAAATATATAGAAAATACCTAATTTTCAAAGCACAGCTCTCTGCCTCTTTCTGTGATTCTCTCAATTTAAATGTAGCCTTTTGCAGCGAGCCTTGTACTGTAGTCAATTAATACTGTAGTCAGTTAAACAGAAACCTGAGGGAGTTCAAAAAGCAGGCTTTGTTTTAGGGTTTGCTGCTCCTCCAAAGCTGCACCCCAACATGTTATGCTTTTCCTGTATGTTCTGCTGACCTTTGCTTTTCTCCCACAGAAATGTCACGGGATGAGACCCCAACCTCTCATTCAATTATAGATGAGATTGGAATACAGACCTTACAAGACCTTAGCACTCTCTGAGTCTCTAACAGTGAAATATTCACATCAATTTGTCTCGAGATTTTCCTTTTGGCAAACCTATCATTTACTCCTTTTCCTTCGGGGTACAAAGAGTACTTCACATGAAATCTACTGCCTACTTTTAACATGTTTTGTTAGCTTTTTTATCATCATCTTCCACCACCAAGAGTAAGAGCAATACCTATCCTGTGGCAGATACTTTAGGAAATTCAAAAAGTAAACATTTTCCCCATCCCATAGGCCAAATATTCTAAAATTAGTAGATTCAAAGGACTTATTTGCTCCTGCCACAAGCAATCCAACTTGAACCAAAGTTATCTTTTATAAAATATGTCAAGGGTTCTTGAATCCTAGCTTCTTTAACAACTCAGCTGACAGATATTCCAACAATAAATTCAAGTAAAAAATATTATCTTGCAGCTGACAGCTTTAACAAGTGACTCGCTAGCACCAGATAATACACAGTTCCAGTTCCATAGTAAGAAATGCTAGACCTTCAACAGAGCAAATGACAGTCTAAATCTGAACAAGCATGATATCACCCAAGCATAACTCCCAGACATGCAAAAAATCAGAAGCAAATTGAATCAATGACCAACAGGTTAAGTCACCATCACAATATTGCCCTTACCCTGACAGCAATCTGAAATGAATATTATGAATTCAGGAGCATAACAGAAAAGAGAAAGGTTATGAACTGTCATGCAAGTTTATCTTTAAATTATATACCCATATCAAATATATATATATATATACCTATATCAAACAAACAAATATAATGCTTAGCAGCACAGTTAAAGGGGTTGTGTTCCTCAGAACAGCCCAGAGGATGAGTTCTTTATTGCAAGCTAATTGAATACGGCATTATCAATTGCCTGTTAGATGATTTGGGGACAACCGCCAGAAAATACAAGATGAAAGGACCAAAAGGAAGGAAAACATCTGAAATTTTACTAATAAAGACTAAAAATGTAAAATGAGAAAGAAATTACTCTTTTTTCAGTACTTCCTTCTTTTGCTGTCTTCCACTTTAAATGATAGAAAATTCTGAAAATTCATTTCCAGCATTTTTTTCAGATTAAGTCTAAGACCTCAAGGAAAGAAACCACTTTAGAGAAGCTAACAGAGAAATAAAAATATACGATAAAAAAATACTCCATAAACTACTGGCTCCATCACAATCACTGGGAAAGAAATTCACCAAGGGTAATGTTTGATGTATTATCTATGATACCTGTGAGAAACTGTATTATTGATGAGATTAAAGGTTTAATTAACATCTCCAGGAGACTTCATCTATGTTCTGTAAAACTTGCTTTCCAAACAAATTCCTGCATTATGAAACCATTCACAATTAATGTGATGTATCCAATACCACCCAATTCCAACAAAATTCAAAACGGTTTATATACAATTACCTCTCTCCTAATTTCCTTAAGTCATTCTGACAGCATAAGTACCTACTAGCACAGAATTGAAGCTGGACTTCCCTAATTTAAGATAGGAGAGGGTAAAAAGCAGTAGGTGTGGCTTAGCAGTAGGTGCTGAAGGAAAACCTTCAAGGAGGGATACAAGCATAAAGCAAGATTAACTTAATGGTAGTTTTGTCCCAACTAATATTCTGCTAGGTCTACGTTTTTTCTGAGACCTTGTCAGAATCCTGGCTTCTATTGAAGGGTTTTTACCCCCAGAGCCACACTGGGGGTAAATCACTGCTGAACAACAGAACAAACTGCATCAGATTAGGTAACAGAGAATGCAGTAGCCATCTGAAGTTGCAAGGGAAGTTTAGCAAACAGGATGAAATTGCTAAATTCAGCTGAAGTACAATCTTCAAAAACAAATAATAAACCTATAGCCTTTCAGAAAACTCTTCATGTGATACTTCAGTTTTAAGATGATCACCACCACTACAGGACAAAAAAAAAATCCACAACAGAAACAGCAGCAGCTTTTGTAGTCTTTTGAGGTGAACCATCAAATATTAAGGACATGACTATGTTCAAAGCTGGTGAGTTCACAGTTTCAAGTAACAGAGCCTCACACAGTAGCAACCACCTTTCATTGCAATGATCTTTCTGCTATAGAGTCAATCCACCTTCTCAAAATATTACTGGTCTTGTTTATTCTTCTTTATGAAGAAGCACACTCACTGACACTCATTATTTGACACTCAATCTAAGACTTCAAGATGCAAATTAAATTTCATGCTAGCACTTTGACACTGGATAATTGAGAATTACCCATATCCTGAATTTAAAGTAGGTATTTTGCAGTATTCAATCATTTTAGTTTCTAACATGATGAATAAAGTACCTTTTGTTTAAAATAAAATAGTACTCTTTCAGTTGAGAGCTACACACAGTTTATTCTAAAGACTACAATTCATGGTCCTTGTATTTTTTGAAATACTGGGGGTAACAGAACAAAATCAAAAATTACTTTCCTCAGATCTCTTTATACCTCAAAAATGCCCAAAGGTTATAACTTATTATTACCATTCTTTCTAATTTACCACTATCATGTGATACAATTTTCATACAGCTTAAACTATTAGTTTCTACTTTTTAATGAATATATGACTACTATCTAAACCAGAATAGCACCAAAAAAGCTTCAGCCAAGACTAAACAAGTACTTGCACAGTTACAGAGTCACATTCCTATTATTCCTTTTTCTAGCTCAATACTTACCAAGCTTTTTTGAGACAGAAGGGGAAAAAAAGTTGAAAGTAACTACATTCCCTCTTTCACCCAGAAGCACTATTACTCCCTCAAAATTTCCTTGGTTATGTGTAGTATCATGACCCCCTCCTTATCAAATTCTACTCCTGACCAGAGCCAGGAGCCTTTCCTCCTCATCAGTAACAAAAACAAAATGCAGCGCACACCCTTCTGGCACAGCTGTCCCTCACCAACTAGACACCATCCCTCCTCAACAGGGTCCTGCTGTTTTGGCCTCTTCCCATGTCACAGACATTATTATTTTCAATAAAATAAAAAAATCCACTGATTTCACTCTACTTTCTGATTCAAATAATGACCATTTGATCTATTCTGCATGGTTAAAAGCTTAAGCACTTTCTCACATTTAATAAACAAAGCAAAGAAGAAATATTTTGCACTTACCTAAATTGCCAACAATGTACATGAGTTTAAATGAAGGAAACAGTGGAAATATGCAAAATAAAGTTAAAACCAACAAGTATGCATGCAGCTCAAGACAGAAATATATTTTTAAAAAGCTGAAGAGAACAGGAAACAACAGTACAGTGAAAAAACAGAAAATAAAGTGAATGGATGTGATGAACCTACTGGCTTTACAGAATCATCCTAAAACATCTTAAGAAGCTTTCACTGGTTGTAAATATTACATTAAAGTCTGACACTGGAAGTATTTTTTCTTGAAGAGACTCATTTAGTAAAAATACAGCCAATTTTTTTTAAAAGATAATTAATATGAAGACTCAGGTAGCATAGTAAACCACAAGCATAACATTTCCATTCCTCAGGCTCCTACCTTTGAGTTGTATAACCATGTACTTCATTAATATTCACAATAAGCTTCAAAATCCCTGCTGTTTCACACATTTCTACAATAAGATGGGCTGAAAAGTGTTTATACCCAAAAAAATCCTTCTCTGACCCCATCTGGTATTACCAAACAATGAAAGGTCCTTTCCAACCAGTAATCAAGTCCATACTTTGACACATTAAGGAAGGCAATACCTATCTATGAACTCACACTAAATACCCAAGTGTTGGCAACTCCCTGCATATTCCACTACAATGAACCCACAAGAATTTCAAAGGGCATAAACAAAATATCTAAAGATTTTTTAAAAAAATTGTATATCTTAGCTTAATCAATGTTTTATTAGTAACACAGTTTATTTGGTACAGAGAAGGGAAACGCCATTTCAGAATATTTGTTAATATATTTTCCTTTATTGTTCTATTTAGATACTTGTCATGTGAAAGTGAATCAAAGTGAAAATGAAGAGCATGTGAAATAGCATTGAGTAGCTACTCAGTTCTCAAATCATGAATACACATTCCCTTCTCTACTGACTATTTTATCAGTGCTATTCTGCTAATTGCAGCATCTGAGTTATTCGTATTGCCACAGATGGAAAAAAGTTATTTTGAGAAACTATTTCAAGAAAATTTTGTATTCAAAACTATAAGCCTCAGAGGAATTGCTCACTATCCTTTTTATCCTCTCTCCATCTCATTAATCGTAAGTAAATTCCTGCAGTATCAGAATAGGAACTAAACTTCAAAAGATCAAAATTTGTAGTATGTTTTCAAAGAACACATTAAGTCAATTAAAATTACCTGGTTTTCTGTAAATGAAAAAAGATCATGCTTACCCCACTTATTTCCAACAACCTATAACTATGCCATGACTGAAAAAGAGCCACTGTTCATTGCACACAGTGTCTATTTTGTATTCATTATGCAGTATTAAATGATTAAATTTTTAAGTAGGTAAAAGGGGCTTTATTTTGTGCAACTGGGCTTGATATGCATTTTTAAAAATGTCAGTGATTCAGTTTTTGCAATGTCATAAAAGCAGCATATTGACTGATAAACATTAATGTATTGTATTAGAAGCAGCTAATCCAAATCAATAAATTAGTTTTCCCTCTTGACAGACAGACAACAACCTTGGAAATTAATATTGCTGAACAATGTATTTTGTCTTCCCAGCACTTCCCACCTTATGGCCCACTGCTCTCCACTGAAACCTTCTACACTAAATCTTCTGTACATTACACGACTAGAATCTCCTATTCAAGCCAGATTAGAGGGAATAACTATCTACCATGGGAAAAAAGCACAGAATCTCCACGAGACACTGCAAATAGATGATGAACCACTTTAAATAGTTTAAAACAATTAGAGTACTTCCTGTCCCTATGTATAATCAACGTATATATATAAGATAATTCCAGTTATGCTGTGAGAAAATATCACAAAGAATATGAAGAACAAAAGACAACTACATGTGGGCTGTGATATGAAAGTACAGGTGCTGAAAGCCTACGCTTTCAGAAACATAGCAACTTTCAAAAGAAAAGAAAAACAGTAATGTCCAAGATACCGTCTATAAACTTCCTCATGGATCTCTTTCTGCTTCCAAAAGGTTTAATTTTATCAATTTTCCTGTTGAAACAGATCCTACTATTTCAAACTAATTCATTTATTTATCAGGTTTATTTTCATTTATAATCCAATTTTCCAGGATGTTTTTAAGCCTTTCCAATCTTGACATTCTCTGAATGCATAACATATATCCATCCTGTGAGACACTAATGAAAGCCTCAAGCACATGACAGATCCCTACCAGATCCTAGTGGATTTCACCATGAATCACTGATGATTACACTTTGACATAGGCTTCCAATCAAATAGTCCTCCATATAGTAGCAATTTCCTGTCATATGTTTCCCACCAACTCACTAAAGACAAAGTTTTGTTAACATCAATACATTGCTACTGTTTTTCCATTATGCATAAGGTGTGTTTTCCTGTCATTCAAGAAAAATCAGATTTCTTTGACAATAGTTTTAACAAATCCATATTGGGTGTTAGTGTATTTTTTTTATTTCCCTCCCCTACATTTAGAAATAGCTAATGATTTTTAAAAATACAGTTTCCAAATAATTCTTTGGATTTTGCAATATTTTTTCAGAAACCACTATAAAAATATGAAACACGTTTCGTTCATTCTCTCATTTCTTTTTTTTTTTTTTTTTTTTTTTTTTTTTTTTTTTTTTTTTTTTTTTTTTTTTTTTTTTTTGGTCAGGCTGATTGTTTTGCCCTTCTCCAGTCTCCTGGGAATTCCCAAACTTTGCTAGAAAAGGAATCCAGGCAGGGTCACTTTCATCATGGATAGCCAATGTGAAAACACTTTTTAGTGTTTCAGTATGAAACAACTCACGTTTTTAAGTTTTATAAGCCAGTAAACCTCAGACACAAGGACAGACTGACTGATAAGATGTGATAAAGCACATCACTTTTTTGGTTCTTTAAAATTACAGCTTTTTGATTATTCTAATTTAAATTAGTTGTTTGAAAGAATCAATAGCCCTCTGGATAGGAGTGACAAACAAGCTGGCAGCCAGCTTCGGCTTCCAAAGCCATTCTTTCAGAAAGGCTTCTCTCCAATTGCTTACAAGAAAAGTAAGCAGCAATTACATAAGAGGATGGGTGCTTTTACACACAAATATTTAATTACTAGAGAGGAAGTAGCAGAAACACATGGTTGACTCCTAAAACCACCAGAAGGTCCCTGTGGAGTTTTGCTGGAACCTGTGGCTGGGCTTTGTGTTGACTGACACTTCCTGAGTAACCCAGAGAACAGAGTGATCAGTGGGATGACTAATTTTCCTCATGGTGTTTGGTTATTCAGGGCAGCAAAGACAAAAAACAAATGCAAAGAAGAATGTTATAAGACTAAGCAAATAGTCAGAGGCTGGCAGATGAAATTCAGGGAGACAGAAGGAGCACACAAGTGAAAATAATCCTACCTTTAAGCATAACAAGCTGGGATCTAAACTGGTTAGAATTAACTGTGAGGGTTTTTTCAGCTATTATAAATATTTCCATTAAAATATTAGCTTAGTACTCAGTACTAGCAAAAATAAAGGTATCCAAAAGTGGAGAGAACAAACCAATTGTTGGGAATTCCTGTGAGAGATATACAGAATAAAAGGGCAAACACTAAAACATCAACATAACTCATTTTACACCTTATCAAAAATATAAGATGTTTTGGTCTCCTTGCCTCAAAAAAAAGGTCCCAAACATGCAATAGGTCTGAAAAACATCATGTTACTGTTTCACAAGGAATTATCACACGTGGTAAGATTCTTCTGTCTGGAAAAGAGATGAGGAAGAGATGTGATAATGGCACTGTAAAGTCCTAAGTGGCACTGAGACTGGCACCAGACATCAATTATTTATTGCTTGTTTCAGTACAAGGAACAGGAAATCCTAGCAAAAGCAGCCTAAGTCTAGTGCAAAACCAAATGAAAAGCAGTGGTTCCTCTCAGGTATGTTAAGACTGTAAGAGCCTGTGGACACTGGCATTTTAAACAGGTCCAAAAGAAATTGGCTGAATTTAAAGAGATATTAAGCATAAAGAAACAGCAGCTGGACCATAAGAAATGCTCTCTGGGGATACCACTGTGTACTTGGCCTCTTCTGTGAATGTTTGGACACTACCAGCTATGGAATACTGAGCTACCCAATCTTTGTGTTATTGTATTATAGAGTAAGGATTCATGTTAAGTACACACATAGGACAAAATACATTGTTTTTGTCAGGTTTGTTGTTACAAGAAGAAAAGAGAATTTGTCAAAAAGATATGACATGAATGAACTCATAAATGAGTTACTAGTTTACTTTCCCCTCAAGATAAGGAAAACTAGCTTTTAGGGGAAAAAACCAAAACATAACCTCACTGGTGCGTGATAAAGTCTCTAAATACCAGATTCAAATTCCAAATATTTCTATAAGATATTAATGTGACATTTCCATAAGAAATATGTGAGAGTGTATTAGAATATTTCTCCTCCTAAGGTGACACCAACTACCACCATTAAAATACCTAACCAACAAAGCTTTTGAAAAACAGAACCTCCACCATGCATCTTTTTGGTAATATTGGTTCCAGCAACATCCTAGTGCACCTGCTATAAATAAATAATCAGCAAGTGCTATCATCAGATTGGATATAAAAGTTGTACAAGAAAGAAATTCATTGGACTGAATTCCTCCTGACAACCCAGTCAGTTTCCCATTGAAGTAACTGGTAACAGACTTGCCAGCTCTGTAGATACTTAGGTTCATGACATGCCTAAAAGGTGGAAAGTTTGCTGAGAAGCTCTAACTTATCACAAACTCGGAAGCAAATTAAAAATCTCAGTTGTTTCTGCCTGCCAGCAAAGAAATCTAGGTTTGGAATCTGGAATTGAGAGAAACACAGGACTGTGTTTTTGTCTGGGGAAAGTTAGCAGATGGTTCAAAAAGGAGCAACTTTAAAATAAGACCAGAAGCCAAGAAGCGTGTGGAGAAAGGAAGGATTTTATTCATTTTTTTATTCTGTGTTGCTGTTTCATATAGCTTTGTATATATAGCTGTATATTTGATATAGCAAAGTCTGAGAGCTTGACTTTACAGATTTATCCATCCAGATTAAAATACTTGAATCTTTTTATAACTTCGGAAAATAATGTTACATCATGTATAGAAGTATTTGAAATACATATTTACAAGATATTTATTTTCTACAATGCAGGTCTCTGAAATGTTACTGAAAACTTTCACTTCATTCTGTAATGCAGAGGTACAGAAAGCTGAATATGAGGATTTATCTTCTTTTAATTTTAAAACTGCCTCTGGGTGTTTATTTTTACTTTTTCAAAAGTGGCTCATTTACCTATTTCATTTTCAGAAACATTTTATTTTCAGAAAATGTTGCAAAGCAACATTTAGACAGTTGTTGAAAAAAAAAAACTAGAGAAAATCGCAAAAATAAGAGAAAGGGTAACAACAATTATTTTCTCCATCTAAAATGTGAAGGGATGCTGCATGAAGGAAATTACAATCCGCATTTGGATTCTTATTAGTGTGCTTTCCTGCAGTTTAGCAGTCAGAAGCAGGTATACCAAGACATACAATTCTTGTGGCAAATATCAAACTTGCACCAGCACTAGATACACTACCAAAAGCAAAACATCAAGTGCTTGGTTGTAAATCAACATAAAGAAACTTTCATAATTACTTACCTGATTTTCTTCATGGGAAACTCTCATCTGTTCTTTAAGAACTGACATTCTAGCTGCTTCTTCTTTCCTCAATACTCTCTCTTTCTTTAGCTCAGGACTCCAGAAAGTTTTGATGCTGTTCATAGAGGACCCCAGCTTGCTGTCCTTAATGTCTAGTTCTTTTCTGAGAAGGTCATTCTCCCTCTGTAGATCCTTAAGCTGAGCCTGCAGATCTAACATGGTGCTATCTCTAACCTGTCTCAGCATGGAAGGAACCTGGTGGTGGTGGTGGTGTGAGGATGTGGTCAGCCCTCCGTGCTGGTCAGTGTAAGAAAGGACATCTGTATGTGACAGTCCAGCAGAAGCAATATTGGGGCTGCTCCCCATGGCTGTGACTCGGCCACCATACACAGCTCGATTTGTAGCCCTTCCAAGAGTCATTGTGCCCTTTGGGAAAGTAGTAGAAGCGACGCCCTCATGGTCACTCAGGTACATTGGTCCAGATGTTGCATAGGCTGCGTTAAGGGACTGGATGTTCTCCATGGATAACGTCTTCCCTGTCCCTCCTCCACCCCCACTGCTGGTTCGCCTGTGACCCAGGCGAGGGGACCTTGGCAAGCGGGGAGACCTGGAGGGACTTCCTTCCAAGTTGCTGATTGTTCTTGCACTCCCATACATTTTTCTTCTTCTTTGAGGTACTATTTACTAAGAAACTAGTAACACTAAAGTTGAGTATTAAATTTATAATTCCAGCCAGAAATACTGGCAGTTTCACTGCATTCTTCCAATAGCAAAATCTGGTTTTCCTCCAAAGACAGACCTGAAAAAAAAAATTGTAAAATTAAGTTTTCATTTCAGAAAGTAATTGCTATATATCAGAAAAACCAAATTTCCAGAGTAATAACTTCAAAAATAAAATCTACTATGCATTTTATATTTAGGATGATTAATAAAAAATGCATTTTCAAACTAATTTCAATCAAAATAAAACTCCTAATTTCTTTCTTGCTAGAAACTTTGAGCTAAAGCTTGTTAAACTAAGTTGGAATGAAAAAAATGGGCCCAATAGCATACCTCACCAGGTATGTTAATGGACTTAAATGACTGACAATATGAAAATTATGTAAAAAAAAAATTTATTGTTGACATTAAGAACTACTTAAAGCCTCCAGAATTCATTCCCAAGACACACAGATATAAAGGAATTTTGTGGATTTACTTTTCCAAGTTTTGGCATTTTGACATCACTGTCCAAATCTGTCCCTCTTTTCAGCTGTCCTGCAGCATTCAAGAGATGACCCACGGCTTGTTCCACCACAAGAACTTTTGCAGCTTTTCTGCAGTCTCAACTTCAACCCACTGACCAATTAAAAAAAAAAATTCTCATCGTGGTGATTGAGGTAAAGCAACTGTTTATCCTAATTCTCAAGTGCCAGCCATCCTCTGGCAAATAACTCATCAAGCCCTCTGAGAAATCCATCCTTGTATGATTCTAGTTGCCTGAAATAGTTCTGTAGCTCCTCCAAAGATAAATCTCCCATGAGACCAGAGCTGAAAATCATTTTCCTTCCACTGGTTCCTAGCAGATCCTGAGCAAAAGCAACAATAAATCTTCTACACTGATAGAATTCACCCCACACTCTTGCTCACCCAATACAAAAACAGAAACAAAATAAACACCTCACAAAAAACACTACGCTCTGGTCTGGTGAAAAAACAATACTGCTAGCAGGAAATGCCAGTGTCAATTTAAACTGCACACAATAAAATATTTTTAGATACAGCAGACATGATACATGGCCAGGTGGTGGGGTTTTGTAGGAAAATAGATTGCGTGACATTAGGAATGGGGCTGGAGCCCCATCTCTAATGTGGCGCAGCTGTGTAAGACAGGTGACCCGCTTGAAGGAAAAGAAGCACAGAATGCTGAGGTGTATTGACCAATCACAAAAGAGAAAAAGGGTACACAGGTGCTATGCATGTGAGAACGGTATAAAAGGTTGTACAGGGGAATAATAAAGGGCTGATGCTTGAAGCCATTATTGGTGTCAGTTGTGCATTCTGTCAGGGTTTGGTATAAATTTGTTGATCCTCAGAAGCAGAAGTACAGAATATTTTATCTTTTATCACATCCATGCTGTTCTTCCTTTTGATTGTACATTCTGATAAATCAGTAGTTTATGTTTCTTGCTTAGAGTTACTTAGTAACTTACTTAGCCTTCTGTTTATGTCTCTGACACGTATTTTTAGGTACTTATTTTGTCTTTTAGAGCTTATTCATTGTGGTCTTTCTTTCCTCAACTTGTGTGAAGTTTTGGAAGTTCTTATTTCATATCAGAGAACAAATTTATCTTGCTTAGCACTCCAAAGCTTACCATTGAGCTCTACTGAAAAAAGGATCCTCATTCCTTATCCAAAGGGAGACTAATTTCCCACTGAACTTCTTGAATAATATTCAAATGCTGATTGAACATTATAACTTCCATATGTTTATGAAAATTCTGAAAGCATCAGGAAAAGAGAAGCAAAACACCACCAACAAAAGTGTTTTACCTCCACAGCATTTTCAATATCTTTTATATTCCCCCTAGAAGTATTGTAATCAATACAGAGACCTCTTGTGTTGTAAACACAAACACTGATGATCTTACTTTAATGGGCTACTAAGGACGGCTTACAGACAAAAAGCTGAAAACCCTGACTTAAAAAAATCTTATTTTCTTCATTTTCATTTGCAGTTTTTTACCTTCTACAACCTGAATTATACAGACTGGCTACAAACACCTCA
The DNA here is from genome assembly GCA_013401135.1 of Cettia cetti. Taxonomy (NCBI): domain Eukaryota; kingdom Metazoa; phylum Chordata; class Aves; order Passeriformes; family Sylviidae; genus Cettia; species Cettia cetti. Next base: position 32,498 of record VZUI01037134.1, on the reverse strand, counting down.
GAAAAAAGCAAGCACATGAAAATATGCTTTTTCAATGTGTGTACTTCTTAATGATAAAACTGGAGCCTTCCTTTATGGCTGTGAAGTCTCAGACACAGTAGAAGCCATACCCCATTGCTTTATGAAAGAGGAGAGAAAAGCACCTACATCATTTTCTGCCCCTTAGTGCTTATACATGGAGCCTTCCTAGCTTCAGGAAGATTTACTGTGTGTCTCAACACATCAGGAATTGGAGACATGAAGAAGCAGTATTTGCCTCAGGACCTCAACAATTGCCACATGGATCATCATCTACTGCCTGGAGAAAAAGAGAGAGGAGAGATCTCATCTTTCCACAGAACCAGCTGACAGAGCCATTCTAGTTGAACTTCTAGTGGACAGGTGAGATACAGACAATTCTATTTTGAAAGATATTTTTTTTTTGATATTGCTATTTTAATTGGACAGGGAGAAAGGAATACTAATACTCTCAAGTAATAATTTTTTACTCAAGGTGTAGGTTTTGCGGTAGCTAGGACAATGGAGTCACAAAGGTCATATCCCTCTAAAACCTTCTCTGAGAAAAAAAAGTCACCCAGCTTTGTTCAGTCTGGTAGGGACAGACTGTAGTTCCACTATGCACATTTTCCTGTAAGAGTTGAGTTTTAAAATCCAAATCAGCTTATTAGTAGGGAAAAAAACCCAGATGCCTACCTGCTTGTGTCAATATTTTCTTATTTCAAAGAAATGCCTTTAATGTACACGATGTAAAATTAACCATTATAATCATGAGTTTATTATTCTGCATTACAAACAAAGCTGTATTTTATATGGATCCTTTTAGGATCCAGAAAATTAAGCATGCATTCTCACCTGGGGGCAGGAGGGCAGGCACTAGACATGCTCTCATCAGCCTTGAAAATCCCAGGAAACCTGATACCATTCATGCCAAACCCCCTCCTGATGCCTGTTCCAACTTCAGCTTGCCTTATTTTCCACATTCCTGCCCCACCTGATCACCTGCACTCTGCAGACAGCAACGTCATGGGTTCACACTACCCACATGGCTGAAGCCTGACAACTCATTTTGGTCATTTAGCTTTCTATTTTTATAGAAACCTGGAGCATAGGATTCTAATATGATGCCACTAGAAGATCTCACTCAATTTCGTTTCCAGATCCTTACTTCTACATTTCACATAATTACAAAGTTTCCTCAAAATACTATACACAGTACCTCGTAAGTTCTCATTTTCACTGGTTACACACTTTTACATGCTGAGGGATGATTTAGGCTTTTAGTGTTTCCTCCTGTGGCCTGAATCACCTAGTCAGCAGGAAGTTTGGGTATCAGCCAAATACTTAATAGCTCTGCACAACTACTTGCCAATATTAACATTGAGCCAAGAGCTCAAAAACATTTGTGAAAGTATCAAAATCTTTAAGGAAACCTCTTCTTTAGAGTTAACCTCCCCAGACAATATATGGTGACGGTTAAGAGCAGAAATTATCAATCCAATTCCAAACTGTCCAAAACTGTTTAATATTATACAGCTCCCCATATGTAAACCAAAAGAAGCAAAATAGGAAGAAAAGAGTTGATGTAGAACACAATGCTCCTATTTTCTCTGCCAGGACTGCACTTTGAGGCACCACAAAAGGAAGGAGTTTAACAGAAAAAGATCTGTTCCATAAAAAGATGTCCTAGCAAACAGTAATGATTTCTTTATTTTGGTAACATCTTTTAAATACTCATATCACAACAAAAACATCTCTGTACTCAGAAAACCAGGAGCACATGTGTATTAAAAGTAGTGACTAAGAGTCAGAAATATTTCTAGAACTTTCTTTTGGTTTACCTATGTTTTTTACTGCTTTCATAGTGGCACAATACATTCTCAAAGTAGAGAATATTCTTTTCTTTACATGTTTTTTTATTATCTGTGCTGATTTAAAAAAAAAAAAAAAAAAAAAAAAGACAGCAAGGTGATACAAACTAGATACAGAGAACCCAAATCTGTTGTAGAGTATCCTTCCTTTCTTCATTCGTCTGACTGAGCAGCCTGACATGTCTTCTTTTACTAAAATAAAAAAAAAAAGATAAATACACTGCTTTTCATACAGTGTTAGTACAAGACAGCATTGTTTCTATTAAAAGGATGAAGTACTCTCTTTTCCTGCTTATCAGGCTGACCAAGTTACTTCTTCTCCCCTACATTTTTTATCTGAAAATTATCCATTTCTTCCTGTTACCCAACTATTCCTTACAAGATTGAAAAACAAAGCATACATGACAACTTCAAAAGTGACATTTTCATTTAGGTTCCCTACACTGTCCTGAACCTGCATTTCTTATTGAAATTTAATTTTTACTATAGTCTGGACAATACATTTCTTTTTACTAGTTAACAGTAACTAGCTCTCTTGTAGCTTGTTGCTAAAATTGCACATATATTGCATACATTGTGCAGAAAATGCACATGTAAATAAAGTTAGCTCCAAAGCCTGTTTTATAATCTTATGAGCTGTTCATGTCCCTGAATTCCCATCAGTGCTAAATGGAAAATATGGCATTTATCACCTCATAGGAACAGTTCAGCAGGCCTGCCTGCCTTTCATTTCTCTTTCACACTTTCTTCTCTTTCAGAAGAAAATATGAAGGCAAAAGTAGGAGTGGCTGCTCAATATGCATCTAATTACATATACGGAAAATAAAGTTGTGAAGCATTCTAATGCTGTCAGGGTGCAGTGACAGCAATGAATACTTGTCATGCAATCAGAAAACCCCACCAATTGAAATATTTGCTCAAAATGCCTTATTAAAAATCTTGAAAAGCAAGCAGTTCTGACACCATTATCAGGATTGTCAATTATATTACTATCAAATGTACTTAAGTGAAGGGTCAACAATAGATTTTTAACTATTCTAACTATTTTAAACTATTTTAATTTTTAACTATTTTAACTATACAAGTTTCACAGGTTTAAAACAAGCCTAGTTTTCAAGAGCGGTGCATTTCTTTCAAAGCATTTTACTCTTTATTACAATTTTTGAGACATTGCAATTGTTTTAAAACACCATAATAGTTAGACATAGGCCTTAAATAATATAAGTAGTATTTAAACTCCACCAGTTGACCCCTCCTTTATTTTCTAACTTTTAAGTAAGGTCTCTTTGTTGCTCAAATTCCAATTCTTAACGTTTTATCTCTAACACTTCCATTAAAACCTTCCATTCCTGCAGTCCTGCATGTGACAAATCTTCCTGGGGTTTCTAAGATGCTTAAGGGAGGTGAGAAATCTCAAATTTGTTTCAGTATGTATTTCTGATGTTGTGTAAAATATTAAAGACCTGAAAATGGAGCATTAAAAAAAAAAGGCTTCTATATCCAAGCAAAGGCAGAACCATCACATCTAATTTTGATTGTTGTGCCAGAGAACACACTGTATCTTTATAAAAAGCTTTAGGGCAGCCTATCTGCCAAATCTGGGCAAACACAACCACGTACAGTCTGTACAAGTTACCTGCCAGTGCTGAGGACTTCTCACTATCCAGACCCTTCTGATTTAACAGTCACTTCACAGAAGAAGGGATGTTTAGTGTTACCCTTTGTTTAAAGTATGAACCACAAGCACCAACAGTGGTGTGAAGAGTTTCAGAGGTGCAGGGTAAAACACCTCAGCTTTAACTGCCTGAAGCTCCCACACACTGTGTCATTGTTTTGCTGCCCATCTGCTCTCTGCAACTCTTAACATTTGGATTCTATTTTTTATTGATGGGTGGGAGGGTGGATGGTGTGAATCACAAGTAACAAGGGATAGAAACGTAAATCCCAAATCACTGTTTCTACCTCTTCAGTTTTTTGGTTCTCAGCTTCCCTGCACCAGAATGACCTTCCCAGGACACATAGATATTTCTAAAAACCTGGCAAGCTTTCAGTTTTCCAGAGAAATATTTCCTAACATTTCAGTCCTTGCAGGTATACAGGTGCCTTGTGTGCTAAATTCTGCATCCTAGTCTGTATTCATCATGTCTTCCATCCTGTAGTTGTTAATCACTTGCCTTTTATTCCCTTCACAATAAGAATTCTCATTTATCAGTGCAAGCCTGCATTTACAAACTCCAGCATTTTCTGGAAGATTATTCTAAGGCGCATGGTATACCAGGCAAACAGTACTTTTCATTTAATGGCTATTAAAGAAAAACAACAACAACCATATATTTGGATTTTTTAATTAAAATAGTTCCCTTGAGGGAAAAATATTGAAATTTTATACAAAAATATTAAAATTTTATATAAAAATATTAAAATACAACATTCTTCAGGAGTACTTGAAAGTTATGCCTCGTTATTAGCAGTTATGCTTTGCTTTTGTCAGCACTTACCTAACTTGAATGACTAAATAATTTACAGAAACACAGTTATAGACTGAATTACCCTTTGAGAAGGTAGAGCTTAAAAAGAAGCATGATTTAAGAAAACCTAAAAGTTTTCTAGGAAAAATCTGGAAGACCAGACTTGTTCTGTCATTTCTATTCTGTCAGCATTTATACAAATTATTTGGGGGGAAAGGCTCTTCATCTGATAATATATATATTAAATGCACATCAAAGACTACATTCATTTTAGTGAAATCACCTAAAAACTGAAAACAGGAAATTGTAAAAGGAAATTGACTGAGTTCGTAGTTAGACCTGTAAATTTGTCTGTTTTCACATTAAGTATGCTTAAAAATATTCCGTGATATGCAAATATGTCATACTTTTAATTTTAAGATGCATTTATAATTCTTAATATTTTAGAAAACAGCAGAGATACTCCCACACAATGAAGTACTTTCAATTAAATTCACTAAGGCTACTCTTATGAATGTTACTAAACATAGGTTTACACATTTACAAGATAAAGTTATATTTTTCTTTTTTGCTACAAAGCTTCCATTCTCATTAAAAAGACAACGAAATAGTCAAAGTAAGCTATTAAGGCTACCTGTGCAGCCTCCAGCAGTTTCTTAGAATACTTAAATACTGGGATATTTAGCAAGCCTAAATATCCATTCTGCATCTTACATTTATTTGATTTTAGAATATCAATATGCCTACTCAAACTGCAGAACAAGAAGCATATTTGTGCATTCAGCATGCTTTGAAACCATCACAATTTAAAAACCTGTAGAACATCTCTCCTCTGTCCTCTTTGCTCAGATACAAGAGCATGCACATTTCAGTACCATGCCAAAGAAAAACTGGCTGTGCTTCAGCCACATCAGATCAAAGCAGTCCAAGGAACTTACAGGCTTTGTAAGAGATGCAAGTGATTTAGCAGATTAGCTTTCATTCATCATAGAATCAGCATCCTGGAACCATTAGAAGACACTGCACTTCAGGAATAGCCATTTTATTTATTTATTGACCAAAAGAGTTGAAGAGTTCCCCAAGCACTTGGTGGCTGGCTTGTAACTTCCTAGCACAGCCCAATCTGCCCCCTTTGGGCTCACACTCAGCTAAGCACAATCACACCAATTCACAAGTGCAATTTATAAGTCCTCACAGGCATCTGACTTAACATTTGAAGTTGATGACTGATGTTATTGTAACTGTCTCCTTAAGGAAAAACAAATGGTTTGAGAAGATTTCAAATGAGGTCTATAAATGAAAGCTGAGGTACATCATGACTGCCAAGACTCCGCCATCAAAAATAAACTTGCTTTACACAGCAAACTGTCTTCCAGAGAAGCCCCTGACAGTACCCATTTCTTCCACTTTTATTGGGCATAGGTCAACAAAAAGAACTGTGCTTTATTTACCATGTCATATTTGTCCACTAATCTGAATTGTTCAAAGAACATAAGTGGTAAGAACTGTATTTCAGCAATTCATTTTAAGGAAAAGAATGCACTACAGGAAACTGTTAAAGTCAAAAGCCTCACCATCACAGAAATAACACAGACCTGTGCTGTTCTATAAAGTAATTAAATAATTCAGACACCCCATGTGCCAACAGATAATGAAATATCTATCTAAGCAGATTACCAGTAAATTAATTTTACTGACTATGAAAAGTGTTTAGATTACAATACTGAAAACTGAAGGGACATCAGCAAAATTTACAGGACTTAACTCATATTTGACAAAGAAAAATCAGTTCCTGAGATTTCAAGTACTATGGCCTCCAAGTCTTCCAATGAAACAATCCAAACATACCAAATAGTATTACTACAAGTACAGACATATTAAACCTCCATGAGGAATTGGAATGAAGCGACCAAGATGTGTTCTGTAAACCTCTCAATGTATGGAGAAGATTACTTCCCATTAGTCAGCATCCTAAGTGATGTGAGTTATTCACTTGGACGGAAACTGCCACACACATTACCAATGCTCTGTGCAAAATGCACTTTTGGACTAAATTCAGAAATGGCAGAGATTTTTGTTACATTTCTTTCACTTCTGTCAAAATAAATTGCACGTTATATCCAACTAAGCAATCACTATAGACAATGCTTTCTCTAGCAGCTTCCCACCCCAATTCTACAGTACTTCCTGAAACTACAGCACATCATTTCCACATGTACCTATACAATATATATTTATATATACACTACTTTCAGCAATCTTTTTACTCCATTCAATGTCCCATGACATTTCTCACTCAATGAGATCAATTTTGGTATTCAATCACTTTGAAAATATCTCCATTTTAAATTTTTGTAGAATTTAGCGACTAGATTCTACATCCGCACTGTGACTTCAGTTAGAGAAATAGAATAAGCAGGACAAAGAGTGGGAAGTATTAAAAAAATATATCAAAGAGTATTTGCTGAAAGCGGGGCATTTTAACCAAATTAAAAGTACGCTGGTCACTAAGGAAGTCACATGGAAACTAGGTCTGAAATACTTCCAGTGAATGCCAGTCTGCAAGACTGTCTTAGAATGAGTTTTTAAGATAATCTAGAAAGCATGCATTGCCTTTCAAAAACCTAATCTTAAAATTTCACAGAAAAGCCCTGGCTTTGCTAAACACTCAAAATGTTAAAGACACCCACACATACAATCACAACTTGAAACTCTGACATACACCTCAAATTCTTAGACACATTCCTTCTGCTTTCCTGAAAGCACAGAAATTACAACTCTACACATATCCCTCAATATTTTCATTTTAAAGTAAAGGACAACACAGCCTGTAACCTGTCCATTGCAAAGCCTCAAGTTCTAATATCATGAAGGAAATCAAAGTTTCAGAATAGAAATGGTGTAGCAGTAATGGAACCTTATCCAGAGAAGCACTAAAACATCTTTGCTCTTCCTTTCTCCCTTGGCAAAGCTCAGCACCTGACAGACTGTCCCTGAAAGATGTGCTTCCTAATTGTTGCCATTACTTCAAAACAAAACCTGGCTACTTAATATATTCCAAAGCTGGGAATCTAAAAGCCATGATCACTAAATAAATCATAAAAATCCCTGAAATCAATCGCCAAGAAAGCAACAACAAAATTTTAATTCTGCAGTACTAATTCATCAGACACCAGCATCTTCTCATACAAATATTGGATATCCATGCTTAGAACCCTCCTTGGACCTCCACAAGTAGTCGACTGCTGCTTTCCAAGGAAACAGGTTGGGGTTCTTTTTTTTTACATCTTACATACAAGTAGTAACAGACCAATATAATCCCATCTCACTTGATTTCTGAAAGATTGTAAAAGATTGTTTCTTTCTATAAAAGACTTTACATCTTTAAAAAGTGACTAAAAACAAATTGCTCCAGAAAAAAATTAACTGATGTTTCTGCTTATATGACTTGTTATTTTCTTAATGTGAAAGTATCACTCAGAAGAAGCAGCACTACACAGTTCATTTTCAGAATTTAGTTTTAACTATGACCCTCAAAAAGAAATTATAAAGTCATTTTACTTTCAAATAGCTCTTACCCTTTTACCAGGATTTAGTAGAAAATACAAGCTAGCATTAGTGTTGCAAAATATAAATAAACTGAGGCAAGCTCATTATTGCTGAGTACATACGAGATCATTCAAAAACCAAGACTTAAATCACAAAGATATTTTAACACAATCCTAAACCAAACAAATATATCACAGATAAGAGGGGTCACATGATAATTAAAAAAATAAAATCAGTATAAGAGTAATATTTCCTAGGTGGATCTAACTAAGATCTTCCATATATATATCCCAGGCATTAAAAACTAAATTAAACAGAGATGATTACAAATGCATCATAGTGGATAAAAATATAACAAACACCCTAACAGATACAGGTGGGGGAACATATGTTGTCTTTGGAAGTGATACACAGGCTGGTTGCCTCACCCTCTTTGAGGGGTGAACAACCCACTCTTTTTTCTTAGTCATCCTTCAAAGGTCAGTAACAATCATCTTCCTAAAGCAAAAGAAAAAACATCACCTTGAGCATGCTTATAGAAGAACACACATGCTGAGTAGATAATTCTCTAAGTATCACATATTTGACATTCTAAAATGGTTGAATGTGTTCTTTTAGTATTTGACTGCTAAGAATACGGCCCACACCTTTCTACAGCCTTCAGAGCAGGCAAGGAATAGCAGGAGGGACTGGCATGGAGAATGGATCTCACACTACCATCCATCAGAATTTGACTACCAGTACATTCGAGGAGTTGAAGAGCCATTCGCAGGATAAGAGGTGGTGAGATGGGTCTCCTCCAAATGCGAGCAAACCACAAGAGCAAGATAATGGGTATAAATAAGCCACCCAAACACTAAATAAGAAATTTCTCAGTTCTTAACTGGAAGATCTACCCCACCACAGGTGTGCTCATAAAACACAGCGTGGGGTTTCTCATAGTTCAAATGTGCAGTTTCAACCTGCAGCCGTAAACCCCAGGGACTGCCCTTTTCTCAATAAGCCTTTGGAAGAAGAAATTATGTTCCCTTTACTCACTGGACAGAAAGTATCTCCTTCCTCCCAGATTCCTCTAGGAAAAGTGAAAATGCTAACTCACCTTGATGCCTTTGAAAGCCATTTTACACAGAGCTTTGAAACAAAAATAACAGTAGTAAAAATGCTTCCTTTAAGGCACTGAGGAGATGTGGAGTTACTTTGACACACAGTCCTTAACACACTCACCCACGAAGCTAAGGCTTGGACTTCAAGTTTCTTCCATCAAGAAACTAAGAAAGCTTTTTCCATAGAAACATACTCCTTAAGGGAATTGTATATACCATTACAGTCTCTGGGTGTGCCGAAATAGACCCTTTAAAAAAAGGGCCCTTTTCCTCCTGCTACTCGGGGAAAGAAACCGCCGGGAAACGCACTGCTCCAGCAGATGCAACCGTGAGGGGACTGCGGCTGAAGGAGCTTCGCCGGCTTTGCTGCTGGTGGGATTTTAGGGCTGGTGTTTCCTTCGCCTGAGCTGTGGGAGCGTTCGCCATCCCCCGCCCTTCCATGGGGAGAGTCTAAGGCAATATCCCCAGCAGAGTGGTTGGTTTGGGGTCCCCGTGGGGACGTGCAGCCCTGACACAGCCGCCTGCGCGGAGCCGGGCCGGTGTGGCGGCCGGGCTCCCTCAGCCCTCGCTGCCCAGCAGGGAGGTTGGGAGGACAGCGCCCGATGTTTCCCCCACACTGGGGCTGCGAAAGGTCCGCAGGAGGGCTCTCTCTGCGCTGTGGAGCTGTGCAATTCCCGGGGAGGGGAGAAAGGGAGGAGGGCAGTAGCGCGTGTCCAGCATCTCCGCTCAGGGCAGGGCGGCGGGGCTGACATGGGGGAATCTACTCCGTCCTTGGCTTGGCCACGGGGAAACCGAGTGCCAGGGGCGAAGCGACTTGATGGAGGGGAACCTCCCTCCCTTCCCCGCCCTCCGAGGAGGGGAAGCCGGAGCGGGGCCTGCGCCCGGCCCGGCTACCGGGAAGGGGCCGCGTTCGAGGCTGCCGACCTGGTCACGAACGCAGGGCTGGGGGTACGAGGATGGAAAAAAACCCAAATCTGGAACGGACACTAACTAAGTGAAAGCACTGATTTAGAAAGCCGACCAGAAAACTAACCCTGGCAAGTAGGATTTGCCCTCCCATTGGCTGCACTTATTGGCCGCGCTCGTATGCAACGAGCTTGTATCTGCCAATGCCAGTGGTCGGCCGGCGTGTCCATCACCAGGGAAAGAGCAATTCGCCGCTAAGGGAGTAGATTCCCATCCATCCATCAGAAGGCTTAGGAGGTAGCCGCCTAGAAATCAATTACACACTAATAATAATAATAATAAAAAAAAAACCCTTCTCCTTCAAATTACTACTGTAGTGCTCCCAGAAAAATATGCATGTATCCTGGGTGAACATAGGCGTGGATTTCATCATATGCATCACATCCATCACTTGTCCAGCCTAAAACCCTCCTTTTTCTTTAAAAAAATTAAATAAAACACCATAAATAAGGGAACCCAGTCAGTGTACATTAATTATATAACTGAAAAACAATATCCTGTTAGCGTCTGTTTCCATTTGCCAGCCACTAGAAGGAAACAGAAATCTCTCACCTTTTTCTTGACACCGTTTTTAAAAGACCAAACATTATCCATTATTTAGTTATAATGCTAGGAATTTCCAAACCATCAAATCTATTCTAGAAAACTTCAACAACAACAAAATTATTTTTAAACACTAGGCACAAAAAGAAAAAAATAGAGTCGTATGGCTGCTTTTAATAGAAATTGCAAGAGAGATTTCTGGTTGACAATTCTATAGGGAGAGGCACTCTGTTAGCAGAATAAGATGTGCACTTGGTCCCATTTATTACAATGTATTTCCAAAGCAACATAAAAACCCTATTCTGTAAATTCATCTCCAGATTCAGCTACCAGACAGTTGTAATAAGCAATATACAGAATTTCCTTAATCACAGTAAATTTACAGTCATGTATTCCAGCCATATTCTTGTTTAAGCTTCTCACCTTTCAAATCATTGCATCTGCCTTTCGTCCTCACGCGGATTTTACAACATCACGTTTAGCCGGCATCCTATTTGCGCGGAGGAAGGAAGCAGCAGGGAGAGCCGGAGCCGCGGAATATCTGCGAGAGGCTGAAGAGAAGGAACCTGCTGCAGTCGGGGGAGGCTCGTGTGCCCCTGTCCCTCGTCTTTCCGCCCCTCAGCGAGTCTCCGTCAGTCAGCTGCGAGCCCGGCTGTCTGGGTTGCTAGTCCCTGACTCAACATTCCCAGCATTCCCGAGGAGCCGGGGCTCCAGCGGCGCGGCTCGGAGCCGCCGGGGGCAGCAGCAGCAGCAGCAGCAGCACACGCACCGCAGCCCGTGATTCCTGCGAGCGTCTGGCTCTGTCCATTCATCGCCAGCCCGCGGGTTCCAGTCCCCCACCCAGAGAACGGCTGCAAGTATGTTACTCATTGTGAAACAACCTAAAAATATACCTATGTCTGCGTAAAACTGCAGAGGCTAAATTGCTTTCTCGCCCCTGTTCACCAAAGGCCAGAAATGTTCAATGGCAGGTGCTTCAGAACATGATGTCTAAAAATGTAATGCTATATGCGTGCATTTACATAAACAGAAAAAAAACCAGGACTCTTAATATGTTTTTCGGCTTAAGTGTAAAAGAAGTTAAGATGCATCTATATTTATTTGTATTTTTTTTCAAAAGCAGCGTACAGAGGAAAAAACCCACAGATTAACTGCTATGCAAATCCTGAAAGCCTTTTTCGTAATAAAACTGCAAACTGCATTAAAAATTTCTCCTGAGATTTTATTGGTTTTTATTAAGGGAACCATAAGAAACTTTTATAAACACCACTGGCTTCTCATCCTAAGAACAGAGGGTTTTTTCCTTTTCTATTTTTCCCTCTTCTCAATTCTTTTTAGTTTAATCGCTCTGTATACAATCACCTTCAGTCCTTAGCTTCAATGCACCTTCAGACTTACCCTACACAAGATTTCACAAGCATATTTTATGTGTCTTTTCTTGATCTGATTGCAATCACATTGATTTTAGGAACCACTTCAGATCTGTAGTAGCTTTAATATAATCTCTATTTTATTTCTCTCTTGCCCACATATGCACCTATAAGTGCCACTATTAAACATATTGAGAAAAACAACTTTTATGGAATTACTGTTAAAAACTATGTCAATCAAATTAATTTCAACCATTCATGTTTAAAATTAGCAAAATCCCTTTATTGCTGTATCTGAATTGTCGAAAGCCCATTGAAATACTTGGCTGTCACAGATATTTATTTGGAGATGCTAGAATGCCATTCCCAGCAGGACCATAGCAGGTTTGTATTTCCCCAAGAAGGGGACACACTCTTACAGTACCCACCTACCTCAGTCAAGAAGTGCAAAAGAGGGCAAATACATTTTCTGAGTTCAAAATAATGGAATAACCATGATTAAACTGCAAACTTCAATTGCTTTTGAACCTGCATACTTATTTGAAGACATTTCTGTTCAAATAGTTTCAAAATCATGAAAAATACAGACAGAAAATAGGTTCCTCGAGAAATTGACACGAAGGGACATGGTTTTGTATACAAATAATTTCACTTGACCTGAAAAGCAAGCAAAGTATTCTCCAGAAGTTCACAAGTCTGCATCTGTAAGAAAACGGATAAGCACTACAAAATGTGGGTCACTACACTGAATGCTTCAGAGCACAAGAAGTGTCCATTTTCAGCTTAGTCTTTAATTTGGATTCAATGTAAAATAAGAACCTCTTGCAGACCTGTCTCAATATTGCTAAATCCAATTCTGTCTCAGTACTGTTAATGATGACAGGGCTTTTGTTCTAAGTGGTGTCAGCTGCTGACAGTTTTTTAAACATGTCACACCATTCCTGTCTATATGAAAAGGCAAGGAAAATCAGGTTCTGCTTATCTTTTTTGTGACTCATTCACTAGCAAAGACTGAGGGCCTTGTGATAGCCAGCAAAAATCAGAAGCATCCTGACAGAGGACCAGTAGACTAAGAATCTTCTTTCCAAGGAATAATAATTGTGGGAAAACAGAGAGTTGCCATAAAGCTGCAGCAATACTGCAATGAATTAAGCTTGCTATCATCCAATAAACTTTATAGTAGAGTTCATCACAGCCAATCTCAGAGTAGCAGACCCTCTCTAGGGGACTGTCAGCATTACCAGTGCCAAAGAACAGAATATACCCACCATGTATAAAACCATTGGAGAGCTTTGTAGGGAAAAAAAATATTTTGCCAAATCGTACTCAAAAAGACATGTTAGAAAAATGTGCCATTCAAGAGAAGGGGGGGAAAAATCAGAATTTTACAGCAAATCTACTTATTGTATTAGTAGAAACAACATCCATGCAAAGAACCTCAGGGTCACATAATCCAAACCCTTCAATAATACTCATTCCTTAAGTTCAAGACGATGCTGGAATCCAAATCCAAAGGGTAGGATAATAACAATTGTGTCCTTAAGGCTGACTTCTTTGCAGCTGATGAAAGTTCTCATGCCTGTCTAATCACAGGACAATCTGTGTTGTCTTTGGTACCATGATGCAGCTGGGTGCCATTAAGCACAAAAAGAGCCAGATCATATGAGTAAGCTACCACTTTTTTGCTTTCATTTATTGTGAGAGGTTCCCATTAACTACTAGATATATCTTTCAGCCAACTGTTAGAGGAAAGCAGTCTGTTGTAAAACTTAAACCATTATTTATATTATAAGGTGCCATGTGATGCTGTCTAATGTTTGCACTTGTCAACAGTTTCTATCTTCAAATGGATTTTTGGCTAACAGACTTCAGTTTATTTGTTTTCTACCTTAAAAATGCAGTATGTTCACAGTTCCTTCTACTTTTGCATCAGGAGCTGTGGAAACCCCACTGAAATTAATGGCTTTTTTTTATTATTATTTCAATTAGCCCAAATCAAGGCACTAACCAAGTCAGTCAATATGAAATACAGATCTTCAAGTCTCTTATTTTCCTGCATCTATGCTATATGGATTTTGGAAACAGAAAAGTATAAAAAAACACACTTATTACAACCATTCTGTTTACTTATTCTAAGTATAAATAATTCAAAATAACATAATGTGTAATGTTACTTACTGTCTTCAATTCTTGTGCATCCCTTCATCTTTCCCAATTCTTTCTTCTCTTCTCATCTGTAGTACTAAGACTTTAGCAGCAGCTACCTTCCACGTGTTGGTGAAGATGGATGTTATTTAGCGCTTAATTTCTTTAAAAACAGAAATACAAATAGAAGTTTGGTCCCTGCTGCATGATTCCTAGCAAGCAACTGCAAGCATGTGCTTTAAATTCCCAGGAAAATGTATTTCCCTTTAGTCACCTGGCTCTGCTCTATTCCTCTGTGCCGCCATAGTGCTACTTGATTTACACTGAAGGTTACAGAACTAAAAAAAAAAAAAATATTGCCTTTGCCATGATGTGGTGATCAGATTTCGAGTAAGCACTTGACCCAAGAGAAACAAAAAGCTCCAAAAAAAAAAAATTGAAATAAAATTCCATTTTCGGTTGATTTCAGAATGAAGCCCTATCAGTCTAGTCCACAGAGGTGATGCACTCATCAGTCATTAACTTATGGACTGTTCTTTCCAAATACCTGTCAAACTGAATTACAAAATAATTTCCACTACTCGTTAAGCTTCTGGTTTTGCTTTCCTCAAGTCATGTCACCCAAGACATATGACTGTGATTTAAAAAATTATTAGTATAATTTATTTATTATTAATTTACATGATCACGTGCTTTCCAAAGGATGGAAAAGTGTTACTTGAATATACCTGAACACACAAGAGGCCATTGAGGAATTCATTATAATGCAAAAAACAAACAAGGAAAATATACTTTTTTGTAATTGCATAATTTAGCAGTTTATTGTGTACTGCACAGCCTATATCTATTCAGGATAGAAATAAAGCTACTCTGGCAGATGCTGTTAATATCATAGTTACAAACAGAGCAAAAATTACTAAAATAATACTAAAATAATTTAATAGTAAATAATAGTAAAAATACTCATCTCACTGGGAAAAGTTCTCCAGCTTCCACATCTCAAAACAGGGATATTAATAGGCTTTTGCACCAATTCTGCAGCATATTAAAAATATTTCTTAGGAAAATTAAAACTTCAGGAAGTTCTAACAGTAGGTACCAAATACAGCTTAAACATCTTGAATTAGGTTTAACATTTTAAATTTTATCAATGGCCCTTTATTTTCCTGGTTGGAAACACAGTATTACTGCTACCACTATTGTACATGTAAACATACACAGTGACTGTTATATAGAAATCCTGCTAAATGAGCAATGACTCATGAACTCTTAGATCCTGATTTTGCAGGGGCGAGGGGTGTTAATCACTTCAGACACATCAGAGCTAAAGTCCAACTGACTTTCCACTAAGAATTAACCTTTCAAAAGCCTACCCCACTCTTGAAAAGTAAATCCAGATACTAAAACTTTACTTCAAAGTGTCAACATGAGACAGCAGTGTGCTCAGGTGGCCAAGAAGGCCAATGGCACCCTGGCCTGTATTAGGAATAGTGTGGCCGGCAGGACCAGGGAGGTCATTCTTCTCTTGTATTCAGCATTGGTGAGGAGGCACCTTGAGTATTGTGTCCAGTTCTAGGCCCCTCATTTTAGGAAGGACGTTGAGATGCTTGGGCGTGTCCAGAGGAGGCAATGAGCCTGGTGAGAGGCTTAGAACACAAACCCTGTGAGGAACAACTAAGGGAGCTGAGGGTTGTTTAGCCTGGAGAAGAGAAGACTAGGAAGTGACCTTATCACTCCCTACAGCTTCCTGAAAGGTGGCTGTAGTCAGGTGGGGGTTGGTCTCTTTCTCCAGGCAGCAACTGACAGAATGAGAGGACACAGTCTCAAGCTGTGCTAAGGGAAATATAGGTTGAATATCAGGAAAAAAGTTTTTTACGGAACAGGTAATAAAGTATTGGAATGGTCTACCTGGGGAGGTAGACCATCATCTCTGGATGTGTTTAAGAAAAGACTAGATGTGGCACTTGGTGTTGTAGTTGATGTTAGGGTTGGGTTGGACTTGATAATCCTGGAGGTCTCTTCCAACCTAATGATTCTGATTCTGAACATGAGGCACTTCATCTGAAGGCAGCTGAAGTTCTCCTCCAGTTCTCCAGTTGCAGATAACGCATCTCCTTCCCTGCTTATGATCTCAACCTCTACAGCAAACTTGGCAGGTACAAACACTAGGATTGTATAACTACTCACCTCTAGCCCATCACCTTTTCCCAACAGAACTACAAGGCAGTTATTCAGTAAGGGAACCTTTTATTGGCAGCACAATTTCCTCCAATTTTAAACAGCTGAGTACTGAAGCCTGAGGTACTGCCTTAATCACATTCACATGGTGGGAGGACTAGGGCAGGAACAAAACTACCTGAGCAGTGGAGAGGTAAAGTCTTCCCACCACAGCAGTCCCCAATGGAACTAAATTTCTGCAGTGAGTAGGGGCCTATTAGATCAACCAAATTCAGGAACAATGTGAAAATAATTAAAAACAGTAGTCTTGTATGGCTGCTTCGAAACTGGCAATGAACCTACAGCTGCTTCCATGCTTTTGTGCTCAGTGTGGATTCTGTTGAGGAGCTGCAACTGAATAACAAGAAATATAAAATACCTGACCATGGATGGCAACTCCAACTCCCACAAAGGTTAATAACTGACATTACATAGCAGGTGTGAGCTTCACACTACTGTTATGTTTATAATAAGGTGACTTGATAGTCTTCCATCTGTTACTCTATATAGACACACTGAAGATGCACCAAAGACAATTTCTGTACTGTTTTGAGAGGATAACACATTATACCTGCTTTATAATACTACACAAAGTACATTATGCGAAATTAAGTTGGATTTATTCTATATATTAATTTTAACAATTTACAACGTGGTTTTATAGGTGTTTTACGCATATACTAATACTCCTCTGCATGCAAACATGAAAAAACCTCCACAAATTCCACAGTAAAAAACAATCTACGATTCAAAGGCTCAGGTTGTCTCAATCTTTAAGTCTTCTTCACTACAAAGTCCCAGAGCCTTTAAGTGGAAAACACTTTTCCTGTTTTTGTGGTTCATCTAAAACTTCTGTGGTACTATGCAGAAAAAACCAATTCAGAGAAGACAAGAATGTTAGATTTCTATCTTTATTTATGTAGGTTTTGCTTCATGTACAACCTAAGGCTAGACAAGGAATCGTACTTTTCAGTAACCAGACAGTTGTCACATATTCCATAAACTCCACTGAAGTGATCTTAACTTGGTTGTCCCATTTTACTCTCAACAGGATCTCATAACCATTGGATATCCATTTTGTCTTTGAGATTGTCAGTGCTGTTACACAGAATAACAAATAGTACAAGCAGTTCTGACTACTTCACTTAAATTCTGGTCTTTAAAATTGAAGAAAGATTAAATATTAGAAGAAATGAAAATTGAAGAAAGATTAAACATAGGCTTTAAAATATCCTTTTATCAACTGATGAATTTTAATTTCTTTATTAAGCTATAGAGAAAAAAAAGAGAAGGCTCACAAGTTAAAATAGAAAAGGAGAAATATTATTATTGTGAGCTTGACATTATATAACATTTCTCTACAACTGGTTACGAAACGGCTGCTAAAGTACAGGAATTCCTCCCTGCCAGTCTGGCACTTCTATTTCAAGTGGATTGCAAGACTCAGTATGTGCAATTCGTGAGCATGACTGTGCCTGAGGTGTAACTGTGCCATGAGGGAGAAGGTGGCTCTCGTAATGAAGTTCTTCATTACTAATTCCTTGAATTTCTTCGTAAATTCAAGGATTTTTTATTTTTACCACTTGAGAAAGTATTGTTTAGAGAAAAAAAAATCGATGTGTGATTACTAATTTCCTTTCTTCATTTTTCTGAACTTTCTCATTGTTTAGTTGACTTTCCTGGGAGAGTCAAAATAAAAAATGACAAACAAAAACACAACAGAAAATGTCAAACTTTAAGCTTGGTAGAAATAAATAATAATTATATTATTTTATATAAATATAATTATATAAAAATATAATAATGAAAATAATAATAACCAATTCTGGTTATGGATTAAATATATCATAGCAACTTAAATTTGCCCATATTTTTTCTGTCCATTTAGACATAATCTTGGGAAGAAAACTTACTTGAATTAGCTAAAAAATTATACACCTGAAAACACAGGAAGAAAATTGACGTCTATAAACAATTGTTACTCTATCCTTCACTCACCTCTAAGGGTGAAGAAATATGTATGCTCCTGTCAATGCATTGATATCAAGGATTCTTTTGGCAGATGTGAAAAAAAAAACAGAAGAAAACCATCATCTATGCTGTAGCAATATAGTAATTATGAGAGGCAGATTTAGAACTTCCAGAAAAAGCCAGACAACAGAAACAAAGAAGTATTGGTAAAACTCTTTTGTTAAACTACAAGCTAGAGGAAGCAATACAATGCAAAATTTCACTACATTTATCAGCCACAGAGAAGGTAAGAGAAAAGCAATTGAAAACCTCACAAATAAAGCTTATTTCCATTTTTTGCTCCTTCAGGATGTCAGACACCTATATAGAGGAGTGAGCCATTGACTCTAAACTAAACGATTTTTTGTGTTGGGTAAAGCAGTATTTTGCCATGCAGTACTGAATTTAATCTGAAATCTTCAGGGCAATCAGGAAGCAAATATGTATGGCACAAGAGAGACATGCAAACCATAGGTTACAGCAGCAGCCACCGTGAAGGGAAGGATAAGTGCATTGATCACTTGAGTATAGCTCAGCTAAAAGGATTTTTATAAACTATGGAAGATCAGACTACAATATAGAAGCATGGTTTCTTGATCCCTGAGCAGACTGTGCTGCTACTGCTGTGTGAAAGCTGTATATCACAATCTTTAACATGAATTAAGAACCAGAGAGACCTTGGAATAAAACAGAGGCAGAAGTAAGAGCACCAGTATTTTAAATAACATTTCTCTGCATCTTACTTACACTTACTTAAATTTCTCTGCTCCTTATTTAAATGTATTTTCAATCTTCAAATATTTAGTTTTATTTCCTGCATTAATTTTTTTAATACCTTGACCAGGCAGCCATGAAGAAGAGTTCCTTTGAAAATTAGTAGAAATATTTTGCAGCTACAGCAATTGGTCTAAGAAAATGTATTACCTCTCTCCAGAAACCTATCTGACTGGAAATATTTTGTCTGCATCTTTCATGCAGCTAATTGCATTCACGGTTTTAATGTTAAGGTTCACTTGCAATTTTAGGACCCTAAACATTTCCACAGCCTGTGCTTGACAGACGGAAGGGTTAATTTAGAAACAAAAGGTAATCTAAACTACTTTGTGGTTCTTAATGAGAAGAAAAAATGGGAATATAGGAGCATATCTAGATAAAATGAAGTATTTTGGAAGTTGACAGTTATTTAATTTATAATAGTTTGCAATAATATTGAGTTAAACAGCACTTCTGTGGTATTGCTACAGAGCAGAGGTTATGTTGATTCACAATGTATTATAAGGAACACAAGTGAAGAAAGAAGATCAGGCTTAGGAAGGATTTAGTTTGGTACAGCAGCAGGTACTCAGGAGCATAAGGTGAGTTCAGGTTGTGAGCACATAAACCCCCAGATCTCCAAGACCTCTTATTGGTCTTGTGCCCGTCGAGCACACCCATTACTGAACTTTCCTGTCATACCTGCTAACACAAAGGGTTGGTAGGCAAGGAAAAATGCCTGGCAGAAATATTCTGGTTACACTTCCTCTTGCAGGTCCCCTTCCTGCATTCAATTGTCATGAGCTCTCTATAAAGCAGGTTAGGGTGCCCAAAGGCTCTGAATCGTGGTTTCAGGCCCTTCTCAGACTCTGGTTGCACTACAGCACAGGTTTTCTTTTTCTTGCCAGGCTACCATCTTTACTTCTTAAGAAGCTGCAGGTTGTTGGATTTTTATAGTCCTCTTCTTCCTCCCAATTTTTTTGATAAACACAACACAGCAGCAAAGGCAGCCGTGAAACTGAAGGATGGTATTTGACAGGTAGCTCCTGGTGAGATGAAGCTAGCAGGGGTATAAAAGCCCCAAATCATGCCTTTGAAAGAAGAGTCATGTTCTTAAATATTGAGAAGTGATTCTCTTAAGATAATATTGCAATCAGCACCCAGCATGTGCAGCAGCCACGATCTGGAAGACAAAATTAGCTGCTTCAGAGAGTTCAGCATAAAGCAGACGGTTGGGGTACTGCAGTTCTCCTACACTAAGTTATTAAAAGACAAATCCTGTATGCTACTGAAGCTCAAACTGATGTGTTCCAAAATCATGCAGTTCTGATATAGAAGAGAAAATATTCAAGATCTGCATGTTGCCATTTGAAATTTAAGCTGTGGTCACCAAACCCACCCATATAATTAGCATAGATCTTAGAGACGCTTTTGGCAGATTAGCTTGGAAAGTAGAACACTTTAAGAGGTGTAGAAATGACTAGGATACATAGAAGTAGAGGGAAAAACCTAAGGAAGATAAGAGAGGTGGGGGAAAGATCCGAATAAAGTACTGCAATCATTAGAATTTTTATTTGTAGAAGAATAAAACTCCACGCTGCAATGGAATTATGGCTGTGGTTTTGGACTAGATACTGTAAGAACAAGTGAAAGCTACCGAATTACTGATGAAGTACTTTTTATTAGCCCAGTTCCAGCAATGGTCTGCACCTCAAGTACAGGGATGATGATGCCTACACCAATCACCTCTGGTAGTCAGGTTTTAACGGGATTTAGGACACAGTACTACCCCTCAAACTGCTATTTTTTTCTTACAGTAGAACTCAAGGTAGACCAGTATCCCTGAGGTTGCACAGTTCCTGTACTGAAAAACCAGATAAACTGTTTCCTGGCACTATTCTAGCATTATCAGTGCTATTTTTTATTGCAGAAACATAAACTAAAGAATCATTCATTTTACTGAGTCTCTCAACATTATAGCCACCTTTTCATAATACATAGCCTTTTCATGGTCTGATTTTGAAGGGAAGCTATCAAAAAACCCATAAATTGTCAAAACATTATTTTCATTTTTATATGCTGTTCCCTCTTCTGCTCTCCTGATGCAATCATATTTTATATGAACACAGTAAGGATACTTCTGACCTATTTTTAGATTTCCCAAGTCATTTGCAGTTTCAACTTGTTTGTTGGTCATAACTTGAGTAAGCATATACGTAAATTATTGTTTATATTAAATATGTATCTCTCTAGGAAAAAGGAACAATTCTTATCTTTAAAGTGCTGACATACAATTGACTGGATAAATTTACAGTAGCTCAAACAGCATTTTTAAATCTAAAATATATGCTTGTGTAATTTTAGTTAAAAATTCCATTTGTGTCAAATTAAAGACTCATCAAAGGTTTCAGAGCATCTATATGTTATATACAATAGCAGATATTTGGCTTTGTCATCAGAGGAAATGTTATCTATTAATTGATAAGCCTGAGTTATATTTCAAGAAGTATTACCATTCTGGTCACCCAGTTGTGTCCAGACATCCTTTGGATGACCTGTTATTATTCAGAGGTGGTGTGTCCTAAGGATAGTAGAGTGCAACTGTGCTTTTTCTTAGTTATTTCATGATGAGCATTAGAGACCAGAATTTAACAACTCCAACAACAAAAATGGCCTCTTGTAACGGGTCCTCCTGCCAAGGGCTGACATCCCTGGGTCCCACAGCTTCTGTCACATGCAGCCTATTGGTTGTTTAGTTTGTAAACACAAACACTGCATAAATCAAAAACATTTTCAATCTAAACAGGGATAAAGTATGATGGGTGTAGAACACAGATGGAAGGAGGAAACAGAAAGTCTTCATTGTCATATCGTACTTATTAGGAAGGCAGAAATAGTTCTGTTTGTGAAGTACCTGTAGAATGTATTTTGAGCTTTTAACTCTCATAAATCAGTTCCTCATAAATTGGTCAGCAGCTTATTTAGGTAGTCAATAGTCCCACTGGCCCTATTTTTCTCCTTTTTTAAAAATTTTGCACCCATGACAAAAAATTCTCATTGTCACAGACATCATCTTCTTTTCATTCACCAAGCCAAGAGTTAAATGTGTAAGCATTTTACATCCTCCCAAGTTACCTTAAAATTTAGTTTAATTCCATGGTGATGTTATTTGGCTTTTTCAAACTTCACAGGTATACAAAGGCGATTCAGAAGGATCTCAAGAGTACTATGTTGTTGATTTCCATAGCACGAGAGAAGAAAATACAGTAACTCCTCTTTATTAAGGAAAGAGATAGAAGTGAAAAAAGACACACAGGCAACAGGTCCCTTCCATCTATTATCTTTCTCTCTCTGTATCTCTGTCTCTCTCTTTCTCTCTCTTTCTATCTCTCTCTTTATATATACACAGAAAGAGAGACACGATTCAGACAACCACCCCTTCTATACTGCAGCTATCAGGGGTAATGTGCATACAGCAAAGCCTCAATAAAGGAATCCCTTACAGAGAAGCTTTTATGCAAAGCTTCAGTCCTTAAATTTGCCAATTATTTAAATCATTTATGAAATATGTATCATATTTCCATGTAGGCTTTCTAATGTGATTATTTTCAGTATTTTACTTCTCCCTGAGAGTGAACAACAGAATTTATTTACCTTGAAAAAAATTAAATTACAGTTTTTCAAGAGTCACATTGCATAATGCCACGTAGCCATAGAGATGAGATGAAACTGCATTTTTCTGTGTTGCTGGAAATAAAAGCACTGTACATGCTATGAAAGGGAGGTGTCACTTAGTGCATAGTTTAACATATTTGAAGAAAAACCTTATTGAAGTGCTTATTAATACTGGTCTTTTTTGCAAATGGAAGAGTAGGGAGGGAAGAGGTTACAACCCAATTATCCAGGAATAGAATTCAATGTGTTTGAGCTGCTGGCCATAGGGCAGTTTCACAGGCTATTTTTGGAAATTCCATTTGGGCATTTCTGGCAGAATAGTAGTAGCACACAGTATATCTAGCTCTGTAATTTAACTCCCAAAATATAAGTCACAAAGCACTCACAAATATACAATTGGCTAAGAATAATCATCCCAAATTTCAGGGAAAATATTTGTAATCACTGTTAGAAACACAAATGGTCATTACTATGTCAGTGTGCAGCCTCTACACTTGCAGATTTCCAGATACAGATACCTTTTCTGAAATGTTCACTGGTCTGGCAATAATCCTTTTAAACCCCAGTTATTTTCAACCTAATGTACATAAAAATGACAAAATTCAGCTCATTCTTATGATTATGATCCAATAATATACACTTCTGAATTACCTGTGTTATGAAAGCATACTCAATGAAAAACCTAGGTGCGGTACAACACTACATAACTCCCTTTCAGAAACCGGGTTCTTTATAACCCATAAAGACTTGTGCAAGTATGAAGCAATTACTTGTAGATACTGGAATAATGGCTGGCAGATTTCATTTGTTCCAGAATATAATACAGCAACATTATTAGATGTGCACTTGCATTACAGCAGGACAGAAAAGCCCCTGAAAAAGGAACTCCAGCCTCACCTGAGCTCCTGTAAGAATGTGATGGTTCCACATCATGCTTGTCATCACTACGTTCAGGCTCACCCTGTAGGAGCCAGAGAAGTGTTTTTTTCTTTGAAGAGAATGTTAATTATATCTGGCAATAATTGTTTTGCAGAAGTACAGAACCTTTTTGAAAGCCATGGCACAACAGTTTTATCTCCTTTTCTTAATAAAGCTCCTTTGCCTATTCAAAAAGAATATCCTGAATTACTGGTGTCCCAATCTGTTTCTAATAAAGCTTATCTAATACAAGTGTGAAGCTTTCAGAACAAGCAGAAAAGAAATACAGTAAATACTTATATTTATGGGTAAGTATGCTTATAAGAATACCATATATTTATATAGATTTAATCTATGTATGTGTGTATACACACACCCCCATATATAAAGCTTTCATTGTAAAAACAAAACAGTTGGCAAAGCTTACTCATGAAGTGGGATTGAATCATAAACCGTTCAAGAGATCCAGGCTGATTTCCCATTTCTCTGCAAAACAGTTATTGCCAGATATAATTAACATTCTCTTCAAAGACTGATAAGGACTATAACTAAATTAATTTACATGCTCAGATATTCTAAAGCACTAATGAAAATGATAATACTCAGCAAGTAGCAATTGCTGAGATTTATTAAAATTATTTTGAAATATATCCAAGATAAAGCCTAACTTGGTTTAAGAAGCAAGTTACAGTTAAGAGAAAAGTTGACAAAATGGGACACACATACAAAAGATGACAGAAAGCATTACATTAGCATAGGTCATTCTTTTCTTTTTTTTGTTGAATCTCCATTATGCTGCATTTTCTGTTTCAGCTATCCCTAAGTTTTGAACAGGTTAAAAACAAGGCATAAGCATAAAAGCAAAATATTTTCAATCCTAAAAGCCTTTTTTTATTGTTAAATTTATCAAGCAGGAGGATTCAGAGTAGTTGATGGTTTCTAACCAAATCAGTTTCTGCAATTATTTTTTCTACTCAGAGCTGTATCTGCAATTACTGTTTTGGTTATCTCTTTTATGCATGGTTTAGCCAGACAAAGATCTTCAAAGTACTGCACAAAATATGAAAGAAATCCATGGAATTTCTGGAAGTGGAGCTGTTAGGGCATTGTTCATAAATCTACAGAAGTCAATGAAGTTTCTCCTATTGCCAACTGTAATTACAACTGTTAAATTCTGAAGGAGGGAAGGCAAAATCATAATAAAACTTTCCTTTTGGGAGCATTTATGATACTGTACTAATTAAGTTCACCACGATATGTAACCTGTAATGTACAGGTATCTTTGGAAAATGCATATAAAATTCTGCTTTCCCAACAGAAATTGTCATACAGTTCTTGGGACTACCAAAATGGCAAGGAAAAGGACACTTCTATTATTATTATTATTATTATTTACATTTAAGTTAAGTACTCTAGCACAACCATAAGAAATAAATGATCAACCAAACAAAAAACCCCCATGGAACCAAATAGAAAATATTGGAACCAAATAGAAAATATACATACCAAATAGAAAATATACATACAACATTTTCCATCATATTCTAACTCCATATAATGCAGCACATGATGTTTCCAACAATTTATCAGACCTCCCTCCAAACATAAGTCTGAATCCAATTAAATGTACAGTTCAAAGGTGAAGGAAAAGAGACTGGGCTGAAATTTTGGGAAGAAACCAATACTGATAAAATGAAAGACAAGAAATATGGAAATGCCTATGAAAATGACAGTTTGCAGTGTAAAAAGAAAAGGAGAGATGAGGAAATTTGGTAGAAAATTCTACTATTTATCCTTCACCATAAACACCTTTATATTCAGTCTGCTGATACTCAAGATTTTTGCTAATCAGAGTAGCAAAAGTACAAAAATACAAAAGCATCTGAAAATGGCTCTAGAGATGTCTGCTAGCTCGTTTTCCCCTGTGGCCCATGGATGTGCTTCCCTACCTTTATCAGACTTATATACTTTAATGTAGATTGGTCATCTCAACAAAACTTCTAAATACACAAAATAATCCCATATTCCCTAAACATCACAATGGTATATTAATTATTTTCCTGAGTCATGTTACAAAGTAATAGAATACAAAGTGATGGAAAATATAATTACTAGCATTCATTTGCCAAAGCTATAATTTTCTTTTCTGTTTCTGCAGCTGGTTTAAGTTTGATTGCTTCAATGCTTTCTCGTAGAATATCCTCTACATAGTGATTTGTCCAAGCTCTGATGAACATTGCTTATTGAATGGATATAGTTGTTTTTATCTGAGGAGTTTTTAATTTACAGACATTTTCTTTTTAAGGTAAGTTGAACTTTAAAAGTGTATGTATAGAGAAGCAGCTTAATGAAGGGAGGGAAGGTGATCAAGTGCATGCTCAAAAAAATTCAGTGGCTTGACTCATTTTTTGTATGCAGAGGACTTAACTTTCTCCCTCTTTTCTCCACACCATTGGTCTCTTTAAGATGACATTCTTAATTTTTAAACTATAATATAGTTTTACCTTGTTATTATTTGATTTACCGCAGTTTTTCCTGGGCTTATGAAAATTATTAATAGTTGATAACAATTACAAATAAACATCATTACTAGTTCAATTATTTGGTTATTTTCTGCTGTTCTTGCTAAGGTTCTTGTTTTTCACTTTGCTTTCATTGGTATATGTTCCAATCCATACTAATTGATTTCTTGTGAGGACAGTTTCTTTGGTCCTCATACTGGACATTTATTTTATACCTGCTGTGAGATACTAATTTTGTAACATTAAATGCTTCTGCTATGTATAAACTCTTGTGAGTTCACGTGGGCCAGCTACTATGCATGAAGCTGAACAACTCACCAGTGCCAATTTGATGTCTCTATCCAAAAGAAAGCTCCTTCAAGAAAAGTAGTAGATGATTTGACAGCCTATTGGAATTTTATGAAGGGCAAAAATGGGAGAGGAAAAAAAAAATCAGGCTTATTAACCTGGAGCAAAAACTCTGAGCTGTCAAAGGCTAATCCTGAGACGCTTGCCATGTCTTAATTAAACACAAGGGCTGATAAAACGCAGAGAAACGACCTAAACTCCCTGCTGTACAGTGAATTTCTGCCTAGACATCAAAGACTATTTTGAATTCTCTGCAGCTTGCAAATTGTACTGAGCAGTTGTCAGATTTCTGCATAATGCATTTCAGTCAAGATTGCAGAAGAGACTCATTTGTAAGTATTTTGCAGGAGATGCTTTCCTGACAAAAATGAAATGTTTAGTGGTAATCCTTGCTTTTATAGTGTTTAATTATAAACTACATATATTTTTATGGGAACAAAAAGATGATAGATTATTCTAGAGGAACACTTGTCCATCCCCACTTAATAAGCTGATCATTTGTAATTTACTTTTTTAAAAATCCAAAGTTGACAATACATATTAGCATTATATAAATAGCACTCTAATCTCTCATTACCAGAAAATACTGCTATTTTAATGCAAAATTTATTCTTTCCCAACATTTGTTGAGAACTATATTGTAAGGAATATGACAACTTCATGTTTTGACAGTCACTCTGTATTACAGTAAAGGACTATGAGGCTTTGTTTCTAGTAAGAATGTAGAAAGAAAACTTGGTAAAAATCGGTAGCCCCTCAGGTTCTTAACTTATACCACAATCCATTCTTTCCTTGATAACCTTTTGCCTTACTGTCGCTGTTGGACACGAAATAAAGATGCTTGACACCAGTCAGAAAACAGAAGAAAACCAAAAGGCTTTATTTACAATTCGTTCAGCCTTTTTATAACATGCTGCACTAAAAAAGTACATTATTAGTCTATAGGATTTACACCTCTCTCAATTGGTTAAGTTACAAAAATAGCAAAACAACACCTAGGAGAGAGATTGTTATGAGAAATATTGTTTACACAATATTGTTTTGAAACAAGGAAAACCTTGAAAAGTTTCCCTTGGGAAACACTAGCAATTCTCAAACTCAGAAATATCAGGCCCACACCTTACCATACATAATGTTCTACTTCTACACTTTATACTATCATAACTCTACATAGAAATCCTTTTAGTCACAAAAACATTGAAATAATTTTTGTGATGGATTTGAGATTTTTTCCAGTTAAAATTTCTATGTGAAGAAACAGTACAGGAATTGACTGTGAGGAGAACAATGGCTATGTCCAATTTGAAAGGGCTGTGCACAAACAGATATGCCACAATTACACCTGTCCTTTGGAAGCAGGCTCGCTATAAAAATTGAGCAGCCTCTTTGGGAAAGATCCAGTTATGTCATCTCTGAATAACTCCTACAAACAAGGGTGAATGCAAAGGTTACCATTCTTAGGTGTGCATGAGATACCCAAATATACAAAATACTTCACAAATACTTATGGCAAATGCTATAGAGCCCAAGCAGCCAATTGAAGGGTTTATCTCAAGGGTGAATTAAGATTTCTTGTTCGGATATGGTGCAACTCCACTGGAGCAACAGCCTTGCAGGTTGGAAAGGAAAAGGCTGTTGCAGGTTTCAATTTACATAAATTTGGGTTGTTTGCTCCCAAGTTTCTTCTCCCAGTTTAATGTTCAGTAATATATATGCAGTAAGAACATTGTTTTTTACATTCCTTATGTGCTTCTTGGTGGTCTAAACCATGCATATTAGAGAATATAAACTGTAATACTACACAGAACAGGTTATGCAAACACAATGCCCATGTACACAATCTCAAGCACAGCTATCATTTAAATCCATCTGTATGAAGGAAGGAAATGTGCAAAACCCCATACTAGGAACAAAAGCATGGTATGGATGGCCTGCACATTTATTGGCCACAAAGGCAGGTTTCAGAAACTGAAATCCTCTGCTATAGAGAAATATATTTCAGAAATATTCTAGTGTTTATAAACTTCTCAGTATGTAGTAGTCTAAGATATCAGATAAAAAGATAATTTATGGACATCACGTTAAGCCCCTGTTTGGAATTATAGTTTAGAATCAGAACATGTAGTCCTGCATCAACTGGAGTATCAAAAAGCAATTTTCTTTAAACAGTTTTTTATTTTAACACTCAGTTTATTTGGCACACAGATCACACGTTCATTCCATTAATCATCGTGTGTGGTGGCTAAAGATTAACACCACCTCATGCTGGCTGAAGATTAACACCATCTCATGCTGGCATTTGATTGCATTCAGTTGATAGTTACTCTTCATCGTGTTGCTTTTGCAGGAAGCAATCAAGGAAACAAATCTAAAAACTTCCATTTGCATATCTAAAATGTATTGGAAGCAAGGCCAAAACTGTTTAGGTTTCCCATTTAACTCCAGAAGCCCTGAAAGCTACGTATGCATTTGAAACTTTAATGACACTCCTGATTTACTTTACTGCAATGGCTGGGTAGAGAAACTACATATAAGTATTAAGAGGAAGGATAATGATTTCTGCCCATCACTGTTGGGTATAAGAATATACTTTCCATGAAAGTCACATTATTCTGAAAAAGGTTTGGGAATCCTTTCCTCCAGAAGTAAGTTAAAAATCAGAAATTAATAGACTCAAACCACGCTGGCAGCATATTCAATTATTTCAATAACATTTGCCCATGCAGCAACAATGCCAAATACAAATCTGGCTACATTCCATATGCAAGCCCCAAGGAAATGTATTCTTGGGGGACCCTTTCAGCTGCACTTGCATTGTAAATATATTTGCAAACTGAATTCCAGGAAAAAGCCCCATTGCTCCAGCTTCCACAAGGCATCACTAACAGTGTTGAATTTAATCATTGTGCCAATCCATTTATTCACCCAGAAAACAAGTACAACCATTCTGAGTGGGGTTCTCATGAGTAAGTGATTGAAAAATCAATGTGACTTGTTCTCTTAAGTCAACTACGACCAGATATTAATGGTATTTATGTGTCTGGAGATCAAGACAGACACCTGATGCAGCTTTCTTAACACCTACCTCCCACTGAAATCTTATCCTCTTACCTTGCTTATATGAGCTATTAAAAAGTTTAATTAATGAGTGATTGAAGTGCTTGTATAGTGTTTCATGATCCTTAGGAGCAATGCATATAGCCCAAAACCATTTTTATTTGGTCCTATAGAATGATAAATCAAGGACTTAGGAATGCTGGTGATTATCAGGAAATTAAATAGAGCCTGGTAATGCTTTTCCTGCAAGCACTGCAACAGTCCTTACATTACAGAAACAAGTATTATCTCCTCCATTCTCATTTCTAAAGGCATAAGCACTGTAAATTATATTTTTGGACAAGCAGTAAAGGAAACAGTCCTTAGATTTCTTCAGATATTTCATTTCAACTCCTATGCTGCCCATTATGTTGGATTCTAATAGTCACATGAAATTCTGCAAAATATCAGTGAATAAAACTATTAAAGGTAATTATAATATGGAAGCATGACAAGTTAGAATGTAGTCCATGCAATTACTTACTGTCATGAATAGATATATTATCCATAGTTTTGAATGCGTGGCTAAAGAATCCAATCCAAAATACCAAAATGCCTAATGATAATATGTAGATTCTGCAGCCACATATTACAAAAATATATGTCAGTTAGAGACAATTTCATGTCTTGTGAAAAGATACAGGGAAGATAAAACCAGCTTAAGGCTGGAGTTTTACTCCCTAATGCACCCTATGTTAAAAGACTTTAAATAAAACAGTTGTCTTAAATTTGAAAAGTTCCAATGACTTAAAAAATAGTAACAAATATTGAATGGTGAAAAAAATAGTATTTTTAAAATGTGTATCAGAACAGGATTTATCTTCACACTGCTTTGTTGGTTTTCAAAAAACATTTTAAATTGCAGGTAAAATTTCCATGCCCGTCTAAGAAAATGTGTCAATTTGTAGACTGCTTTAAAATTTGTACTGTCTGCTTTAGTGCACCATGCCCCCTCAGAGCAAGACAGGTAACTGGCCTGCTGAGCGACAGGGCGTTTTCCTTTCCATCTTTGATAAATACATTGATGCAGTCCTTCTCCAATACATAAACATTCCCTAGGGACTCGTAAAACTGGAGCTCTGTTAAGGGATTTTGGATATTTTTAGACTACTGCCTCTTAATGTTGGAATGACACACGACATTCCCAAGGCAGTTTGAAAGCAAGAAAGAAGTTATCTGGCCTTCATGATAATATAAAGCCAAGTGCACAGTAATGGAATCAATAATATTTTTCCATGTAGGGAATCATTTTACACTATTTACAATCTGCTTATTTGCCCAAATTTTACTTTGCGTAGTATTTTATCAAATGCCTGAAAGACTTGCCAGTTTTGCAAGATCCAATTCCATATATATAGGACAAGTTTTGTAGATAGTTTTGATTTGTCTACAAAGAACACAACTGTTTTGGTTTTTTTTACCCAAGTTCTGAAACCACTGATCAACTACTATCAGCTTTTTGTAAGAACATATCACTTACCTACCAAAACATGAATAATTTACAAAATATAAAAATAAAAAAGAAATCCAAATGGACTGTAAAACTTGTTTTATAGTCCTTATGAGATGATTTTCTCCAGGACAAAGTTTTGAAAAGATGCTCGAAATTACATTGCCACCTGCTGTTTCTGATAAAAAGCAGGAGCCAGGTCTGGTTGGCTATATTAAAAATTCTGCAAGTATAACGGAAATCTTTTAATTTAGGGAATCCATCGTGAAGCAGGGTATGAAATCTCACTGCTTTTATCACCCATCTTATATGTTCACAGGACTTCATAAGCAGCACATTATTGTCCAGGCTTTCTTTTTTATTCTTCCCTTGTTCTAGTCCCTAAATTAATGTTTCAAAGACTTCTTAGCTGATGTATAGATAAGTATCAAACAATAAGCTGCAAAGGAATATTTTGTGGGGGGTAAGTAATAATTTTGTCTGATGAGTGGTAATTTTATAGAAATACAAGCAAAGCAGACATTTTGTGCACACAATAAACTCCCACCTCAGCAGCCTATTCTTCTATTATTGCTTAGTTTCCTGTGCAACCTCACAAGGGCAGCACTTCTCCTACGTCAGCTGGAGAACACACTAGAGGATCTGCCCCTTTATCTAGGGTCCCTTTGGCAAGACAAAATTACCACATCTAGAAGCAACACTATTCCAGACAGATCTTGAGGTCTTAACCTCCTTTGAAATAATGGAATTCACTAAGCATTCGGCCTTAAGCATAAGCCATCCTGAATAGTAAAATAACTCAACGGGCTCTGAAGCATTTTATTGAATCTGACTATATTCTTTAACACAACCAAATCCTCCTTTGCAAAACGTAGATTCATTTAATTTGCAGCTTTAAGGGTCCCATTATTCCAGAAAGTGTTACCCACACAACAGAAGTGTTCAAAGTATAGCTCCTAAAACGCTTCTCGAGCATCACAAACGATCCAGGAACACGCAGCAACACCCGGAGCGCGGTCTGGGAAACCGCCATCGCCAGTGGCGATGGCCAAGGACCGGATCGCCCAGTGCAGCAGGAGCGTGATGCAGAAACCACCACGGCAGCGCCGCACGGCGGGTCCCGCTGAGACACGGCAGCCAGCACGGACAGGACGGCTCCTACCGGGACATGGCTGCGCTGGTTCGCTGGGGAACTCCCTGCCCTTCGCTCCGGCCCAGCCCCGGCCCTGGGCAGTCTCGGCTCTTCCCTGCTCGGCTGCCCCGGCTCTCCCTGCTCAGCTTCCTCGCCGCTCTCTCCTCTCCGGACGAGACTGCGCGGCCGCCGCTCCCCCCGCACTGCAGGGACACCCGAGTTCCGTCCCCACCTTCAGCCTCTCGCCCCTCTCCTACCTCCTCCGCTTTGCCCAAACCACACCAGAAGATAGATAGAATAGATAGATAGATAGATAGATAGATAGATAGATAGATAGATAGATAGATAGATAGATAGATAGATAG
>VZUI01037133.1:0-37594 GCA_013401135.1 Cettia cetti | reverse complement strand
TCCTTTTTTTTTTTTTTTTTTTTTTTTTGGTAGACAAAAACTCAAAATGAGAAAAGAAGGAGGGAGGGATCTACTCAAGAAAAAACAACTATGGTCTTCTTAATATCTGTGTTATACTACACTTCTCTTAATATTCCAGAGACACTTCTGAAAGAGGAATCTGAAAAATCTTTCCATAAAACAGAAAGAAAGAGGATTTTGCCTTTTCACCTCATGCAGTTTGTCTGACTCGTATAAAGCTGTTGCTCAGTCACATTAGATATTCTACAACTGTTATTAATCTACAAGATAAATTTCTTTATGTACCCTAACTAAAAAGCCAAACAGTTGATCAATAGCCATAAAAAATTGAACATTTTTCCAAGTGTTTGTTTCAAACACTTTGTTAGCTCTCAGTGTCTAGCTAATAATGTGTATTGCCTGGATTTATTCAAGAGGGGAAAAAACTCTACTTTCCTCTGACATTATTATACCATTATAGAGTAGCAGGCATTTGCATAAATCCAGATTGAGATTACAGAAAGAAGTTGTATTTCTATTGATTTTCACAAACTTCAGAAAAAACCCTTACTTTATCCTATGGTTTTTAGTAGAAGTCAGTTTCATACACTCACAGCTATAAGGTTTACTCAAGGTAAAAAAATAGTCATTTTGCAAATGTATTAGTTATAGTCAAGAATCAACTCCTACCTACTTCTACTACTTATTAAAACCCTTCCACAATTTAAAGCCACAGGGAAATTAATTAATCTCTGCAGCATCTCCACAGAGATACAAACTATACTCTGTGAATTTGTTTGCTCATATCTAATGTGACTGTGCATCATTTATGCTTAAATTGATGTTCATATCTGTGTCTCACTTTGTGCATTGCTCATCACACGTACCCACATCTGCAGTGTGGGGTGTTTGTTTTAAAATGTGAATATATGGTGGATTACTGTTGAGTCTCCAGTTTACACAAATTTATTTACAGTGTTTAATGTACTAATTTTTTAGTACTATATTACAGTGTTTTGTTCCTGGTCAATAAAACATATTCTCAAAGCAACTTCTGGTAAGATGCACCCCTGAAAGCTCCAATGTGAAAAGGTCTAGTGCCAATGTAATAGAAAATAACTGCACTCTAGTGCCAAGCTTGTTTTAGATCTCTCCTTCCTTTTGATAGGTCATTGTTGGGCACAATATCAACAAAATTATCTGATTGTACATGAAAATCAGATTGCATTTAATCTTTAGATAATGTTGCACTCATTGCTCTGTCAACTCAAAGGCTCATCATGGTATCGCAGAAGAAAACATGCAGTGGCGTTTCCATTTGGATTGTGAATGCTGAGTCTGACAGCATTGTTACAAACAGTTCATGATATAGTTGCCCTGATTGTAACTTTTCTGCACTTCTCTCTGCTTTGACACTGTAAGGTGGTAATATTTTTGCTCTCTTCTGTTAAAAAATATTTTACAAGACCTTGTGTTTCTTAAAAAAAATTAAAAAAATTCTGGGAATTATTTAAATAATTTATGTTTTTGGGGAAAAAAAGTGTGTTCAATTTGTACTTGCACCGAAGTGATATTTTAATTCAAAACTTCTGACATTGGACTTCTGGTTTTCCTTCCCAGATTCATTTCACCACAGACAATGGACATTTCTATGCCTGGACACAACTTCTCCTTCAGACATTTAATCCACTAGCACCTTCTGTCAGAGAAACTTCCACTCAACATTACTTCCATTATATCTGAAAAGATTTTAAAACTAAATATTACCCATATTAATCATGTGAGCAAATATGTGCCTTCTCAGTTGTGCTTCACCTTTCTCTAGAATTATATGTGTGAGTAACACTTGGCTCTGGACTGATGTGCTGCTTACCTATTTCACTCGATTTGTTTTATGAGATATCACAATGCATACTGAGCTCTACATTTTTTGTTACACAACACTTGCAAATTTTGGCCAGTACCTAAACCAGTCTTTTAACATTTGGACTGAAAAACAAGAGCCTCCTGATATATCCTCCAACATAAGCATCTCTGTTATAGCTTGACTCATTACCAAGGCCTTTTCTGTCTCCTTTCACTCCAAATGAAAGCAGGAGATCTTCATGTTTTAGTAATGCACTGTGAGGAAACTAATTCTTCACAAGACCATTTTCAAACTCACCTTCTGCTGTTTTCTCTGTCCTGCTGCTTTCAAATATTACACTTCAGAAAACTCTCTCTCAGAACGGAGGATTTTCCGTTCATTCTCTAAGTAGATATGCAGCTATTGCTTCTGTGAAATAACCAGTCACCTATATATGTATATGCATTTTTAAAATTACATCATTAAAGCTTATTAGTTTACTTGTTACTAATGCTATTCAGTATTTTTAACTCTTTCAGAACCTTTGATCAAACGAAAGTGTCCTTATGAATGAAGATTTAGTGTCATGGCAAACGCTTTTTTTTTTCCCACAGCAATAGTAGCAGGACTTTTTTTTTTTCCAGTCTCTTCACTTGGAAAAGGCACCGTTACCTAATGAGAGGGCACCGACAAGAATTCCACATTCCTACTGCTAACTGAAATCTGCCAAGACTGGCTTGTTTCTTCGCTATGTTTTCTCTGCCAGAATTTTCCTGATTCTTTTTCCAATTCTTCATAAATCTATGGTGAGAACAAATGCAGAAAAAGCAGCATAAGGAAGACGCTTCAGTCTTGCTGAAATTTGGCTTAATTATCATGAGTTTTCCTTTTTTTTATTCACCCTCCTGCTCCTTCTCCCCAAAAGTACAAGTTTTGGGTTTTGAATATCTCTCTATCTTTGAAAATATTTCAGATCAGTTTCAAACTCCTCAAAACAGTCATAAGAATTAGATATTTTCTTTTTGTATCTTGAACTGAAAATAATCTTCTTCAGGCCAACTTTCAAGATTAAATGGTGCTTTCCACACTGGAGCACAGTTACAGAAACTAGAGAGACTATGGTTTTTGTGTGGTAAAACTTTAATGTTTTACCACACTAATATTTAACATCTGCATATTACTAGTGCTGAAAATACGGGGCCTACCTGTAGATTGGAACCAAGTGAAGTATTGCTGTGAAAGACATATCACGTTTTTAGATTCAAGCAGTTTCACATAACATAAACCCTCAAAAATGTTACCTACATAGAAAAGTACAAAAAATAAAATAAGACATAGACACTTTTAAAAAGCTTTAGTACGTTCTCACTATTCAACATCTGTTGATTTTTCATTTCAGAGAAAGTGTTTTTAATCATTAGAAATATAAGCAAAAGTCATGTGAGTAGAACAGAATCAGAGTCCCCAGATACATCTAAATGACAGGGAGATAAAGCATTACTTGTACTGAATATTCTCAGTTCACTTGGAAAACAAGGGCCACATACTCAACCTATGCAAATAAGCATCATTCAAATTAAGTCAATGGCACTACCATCATTTATACCATCTTCAGCTGTAGCTCAACATGCATTCCTCAATTTGTTTATCATATAGAGCTAAAAACCTTTTAATGCATATTTGTAACAGGAAGTAAAAATCAATAGACACTGTGATACTAACTACACATACAAACACTGATAATGCAATACATTTCTTTTTTTCTGCCTGGAAGCACTTAAGAGAAAAAGGAAAGCACTTAAGAATATTAATCATTTGTGGATCATTTCATTAGACTGCAAATGTTACGGTGAAGTAACGTGTGAGTAGCTTGAAAGTATTGCATATTATACAATGATTTACCATAACTATGCTCATATTCGATTTCATTACTCTCTGCTATTGTAAGCATACATTTCTAAAAGGTTTAAAATGTTTGATTTGTATTTAAAAAAAAAATCAAAACAAAGCATATGTCTCATTGTATTTGCATGTCAACAAAGCTATCACAGCAGTAAGATTTGTGCCCAGTATTTACTGGATGGTGTCACATGCTACTTCAACTCACAACATCATGCACATTTAGCTGCCAGAGTCAGTCCTTTTTATCTAGGTGCCATTGCCACAGAAGTATAACAGCAGGAGCTGCAGCTATGTCTTAGGCTTACATATTTCAATAAATAACAACACCCCAGTAGTATGGGTGACATTCTAATTTGAAATTTAGGCTGCATCTCCATGAAAAATATTTGATGTTATTTTCTGGATTCAGTTGTACTCTTGATAATAATGATGAGAACACACAATCTTTCAAATACAGAACCACTTCTCAAGAACAGTTACTACTACTAAGGGTCATTTTTTTATTCTGGAAGAGGCAAAGCAGAAATCTAAGCATGCATATCAAGAGATGTTTGCATGAAGTATCAGGTACTTTCATGAGCACCTTCACAGTTGATCTGTGTCTGGCTTGTATTGCTTATTTGTCATGACCAAGCAGTTCAGTCAGAATCACTTCTTTGTCTCAACTGCTGGCCTTAGTAAATCTCACACAAATTGCACTTGGTGAAGATTTCTAAGTGGGATAAAAAGGTAAAATTGTAAGGTGACATCCCTATTTGTAATTAAAACAATATGTTAGCCTGGGCTTGCTATAGTAGGCAATAAAGACAATAATATTTTCCCTAAAGAAAAGGATAAATTTACACAATGGTTACTCAGGCACTTATTTACATTCCTGTAAATCCCATTCATGAGGTATCTTTATGTTCGGACTGCTCTTCAACTTAACCCAAATGAATATTAATTCTGTGTCCACACTGCTGAATAAGCATGTGTTGGTGACAAAATGACTCCACATATTGCCCAATATTTAATGGAAAACTGAAAATATTTCATCTCTTACCCCTATGATCTTGGATTTCAGTT
Source organism: Cettia cetti (assembly GCA_013401135.1). Lineage (NCBI taxonomy): Eukaryota > Metazoa > Chordata > Aves > Passeriformes > Sylviidae > Cettia > Cettia cetti. The sequence continues at coordinate 32,781 of VZUI01037133.1, read as the reverse complement.
CAGCAATTGAGCAACAATAGTTAGAAAGACGTACAAGAGTAGACCAATCAGAGTTTTTATAAGGTTGCACATATTAATGCAAATACTGAATATCCCCATTTGGTCTTTTGTGCCCCTGGAGTAAATATAAATAGAGCTCCATCCACCTGCTGGTTCAAACCTGGCTCAGTGTGTAGGCATGACATGAAATGCAAGCAGTCAGTAGTGTTTGGGGATTTTTGCCTGTTTTCCTTTTAAGAGTCATGTTGATAAGAATATTGTGTATACAGGAATGTGAGAGCCGTAAGGCTGAGAAATGCCGCTCACAAGAGAACTAGGCAAGAAGGAAAGCATTTCTGTAGCACAGTGTTAAAGAAGTGGGAAGTGGTGATTTATGTTTTTTCTTTTGTTTGGTTCTTCAGTTTAGCACCTGGAAATCTTTAAAGGAGAGTGATGAAGTACTGCTACTGAGTTTTTGGTATCAAAGCTGAGTGAAAAGGTAGGATTTCTGAATTGTTCCCCCATCTAAGCTGATAATTAGAAGGTAGCTGATTTGGAATAAAGTTGTATTTAATTTTTAAGAACTCAAGCCTCTTGTTGGGTTTCACTTTTGGTATTTAAATAAACATGCTTCATCTATGTGTGGCATTCCACTGCTGCTACTAACAGAACGATAAAAATCAGTAGCTAAAAGGTAATGACCTGAAATTAAAAAGCCTGCTGTATAAAGGGTAGGATTTTGCACAATGTCACATATTTAAATATAAAATAATTGGCATCTCAGTTCAATTACACAGCTTTTCAGTCAGAGAGAGAGCAACATCCACAGGAACCAAGCAAAACAATTATTTTCTCCATCTAAAGGTCAAGTTAAAAACCCTGACTGCCATTATTTTGATTTTAAACACCTCCTTGCCCCCCCAAAACCTCTCAAACAAACAATGATTGTACCTTTGTAAAGTTCTTATTGCTCAGAACCTTATTTGCATTTCAGAACTGCAAGCATGAGCAGCACCATGAATGAATATTTTCTGAGATTCCATTAGATCATAATTTACCTCATACACATTTTAAAACAGTAGTGAGATAGTTTCAACATCTGTTATTTTGCCCAATCCATTGAAGCCTCTGTTGAATGAATGGGGTGCATGACAACAGAAAACCAAGGTGACAGGCTTAGATTAAACTAATACACCAACAATAGTATCATTAGTCAAGTACTAACAGCAAATCACGCTTGTATTGAAATCTAGAAATAGCTGAAAGTAAAAGGAAATCCCGTAACAATGCATTGGTTTGATAATAGCAAAGAATGATTTAATGAAAGAATAAACATTCAACATGCATTCACATTTCATGTGAAGTGCTCTTGGCTGTTAAGAGTTAAGAGCTCTTCACGTGAAAGTAGCATGTTTCTACCTCTTTCAGAGATGATCAACTGAAGGAGCCTTATTAATAGCTATACAGGGCTGTTGCATTGTCCTTCTGAGTCATCTATCCACTTGAATTATTCTCAATTGACATATAAGTCTGCATTTTCCTGCTGCTGCATTAACCAGACTGAACACAATGGGTCAGATGCTCGGCTGGTGAGAAGCAGAAGCCAGTTTACACCAGCTAAAAAACTGGCCCAGAACATCCAAATGCTTTTATTTAGTTAACTCTAAGTATAGAGCTATTTAAATACAATTCTCTCGTCTGGTATAAATTTTAATGCTATCTACCGTTCCCTATCAATGCTGAGAACACTTTCACATGAGTGTGGAATAAATGCCACCGAAGGACTGCATGAAGTAATAAACATGATACATTTTCCCTGTAGCAGAAGGTGCCCATGGAGAATTTTGTGCAAAACAGAAATGCATCAACAGTGAGCTGACAAGAAACAGCTTCCTAGAAACTGATCATAAAAGGGGCAACTGGTTAGCAGCCCTTTGTAACTCTCCATTGTTTATGTTCCCCAAGACAACTCCTCACAGGTTAGTGTGCCATTCTAGCTGAATAGCAGAAGCTTGGAGTCACTATGTTATATGAAAGTGACAGTTAGGTATGTTTATGTCAATTAATTCTGATTTTTGATGCATTCTTAACATGACTGGTTTTCAATTCTTTTTTCTCTTACAGTTAGTTTTAAGTTCATACATCAAGGGTCAGATTTTCATTTATTAGGCTTCAACTTATAACACTAACTTCAACTGAGCAACACCAGTTTATTCTCAGGAAGAAGAGATACCAGACATACATAATAGGTGAATCTTATAAAGAGATGAAGTGACTATCACTTTCAGTTGCCAAAAAACCCCTCCATGGATTCCCTTTCATTGCAGATGGCTTATGATATTTGGCAAAGAGAAACTCCTCGGGCTGTAGAAGTGCCACCCCACATTCTGCTTAATTTTGTTTTATCTGACTTATTAAGTAGTAAAAGAAGAGGGAAAGAGGGGGGAGGAAATCACTATTTCCCTTTTCTTATTTGCATTAGAAAGAAAATTCTGATAGTCAACCAAAGTAACTGACAATCCTAAAAAAGTTTTCCCAGGCAGCAGAAGGGCATAGAAAATTCCTTGTAGACATTACTGGGGATTTCTAAGACTAGGTTGAAAAACTGAGTGAGAGGTGAAAGGAAGGTCTTCTGATAATATTTGCCTATCCAGCACATGGCTGCAGCATCCTAAGCCCAAAGGCAATATGAAGGACACAAGAATCAAAAACTCTTGGACAGAAAACAGGGATCTACACTGCAGTTGTAAACTCCAGGATTAATAGCTGTCCTGGTCTTCATTTCCTGCCTGATTATTTCCTAAAGGGTTTGAGCTTTCAGTATAAAACTAACCAAACAAATAGAGATTTCTTAGACAAAATTTTGTCCACAAATTTCTGCTCTTTATTGTTTGGATTTTATTGCCAGGTCTTTTTTTAAGAGGAAATCATATATATTTAGGAAAAATAGACAAAAAAACGCTTTCATAAAGCAGCAAGACACTTGAACTGCACTAATTATCATGGTTGAAACTCCAGTCGTGTATGGCTTTTTCCACTAGGTCCTTGCCTTATTTGTGTCATAAAAGGGCCAAGTCAGTAAATCTGTAATTTCTTTACAATCAAACACATCATTTATTTATCTAAATTACATTACCTCTGTATGTGATACCCAAATGAGACTGCTTGTCTTGAATATCACCAAATACTGATGCTTAAAACAGATTCCTTTCCACTCTTTTTCCAAGGTTTTATGGGTCCTGTGTACACCAAAGATACATAGGGCAACTTTTCCATCACTGCAGAGAGGGCAGTAATGTTATTAAGTCCATCTCTACTAGAACCTACTTTAACCATGGTATAGCTCAGAATGAGATTGCTGTTAACAAGAAAATTCTGGATCTGTAACTCTTGCTTCTGCTGCTGGTGGAACAGCGGTGAAAATTTTTTTGACAGAAAACTGTAACAGGCATACCCTAACAAGAACTTGTTCAATGCCTTTGTCAGGTCTTAGCCCTTTCTCTGTGGCAGCTGTTTCTAAAGCAAGGATATCCATGGGAACCTTCAAGTATTTGTTGGAAATATCAGGTGCACAGAGTAGGTCTAGTTCATTGCTCTGGTTCTAAGCACAAAGACCTCCAAGTGTTTCAAGGGAGGTGTAAGAGACATTGTGGCAGAACATAAAATAATTTGTCACCATGAAAAATTCACCCTAGTTTCATTCAGGGTGGTGTATCTCCTGATATTTGCAGATCTAGTTACCTCTTCAAAGATTTTTCGATTGTCTTCTATTTTTCCACTCTTTTAAACCCTCTTTTACAATAATTTCAAATCACTTTATTTGATAGAACTATTTCTAAAAAAATAGTTCTATATAGTTCTATATAATCTAAATACAATTTTAACCAACATAAATATCTGACATTTCAGAAGTAACCAGTGCTTTTACTACAACAGCAGATTTTTTAAAGAGCAAAGAAGATATTTCAGTCTTTCCAATGTTTATACATATGCTATTTTAAACTTTTTTGTTTATGCTTAAATATTTATTTTATATATTTTAGTATTTTATTTGTTATTTTTTAAGTCCACAAACATATTCAGGAATTGATTTTTTAAAAAAATCTATAAAAGAGGAAGACTGACTATCCCAGCAGTTCTGTCTTGCAAACACAAAGCAATAATCAATAGTCAGAGGCAGGAAACAAAATGAAACGAAGTTAAGAAAAGCTATAGAAGTTATTTTGCAAGGATCATGACAGTTTTACCTTAAAATGAAAAAAGCTATTTTACTGTAAGGCTTTTCTGGCTGTAACTGAAATGTATATACTTTGTAGGTTTACTTTACTTACAGGGTGAAATTGCTTTTACAATTGCAGGTGCATGAAGATGAAAATACAGCCCAAATCACATGTGAATTCTTGATATTAGCACATCATTTCATGGATCATTTAACTTGTCTTTCATATATATGTATGTTTTATACCAAAGACACAGAAAACTTCCGTGTTATTCTAAATATTCAAAGTGTTTGCATGGATAGTGATCTTTCCAACTTCTATTAAAAACAATCACAGTCACAAAGCTAAAAGTGTAAAATGGATCCTGGCTTTCATTACTGTTTTCTAGCAGAGGTTCTTAGTGTCAGGCACTCTGCAGTACCACACCTGCTTCCATAGAAATAGTTCTCCATATGAGGAACTGTATGTCCTATACAAACACTGCCTTGGAATTTTCCCATTCCACAGACAAGAATTAGGTTCCAAACTCCAATTTATTTATTTTCATTAATTTCAAAACAAAAAAGGTGAATCTTAGTAAAAAAAAATCACACCCTAATCTGATAATCTGTTATGCATGATAGAATTCAGCAGTAGGAAAGGAAGGAGAAGATTTTTACCTAATTTTAATGAACACAACAAAATGCTGTTGAAGAGAAAGTAGGCTGTAGTTCCAAATTTCTACTGGTACCAGAAAAAGATTTATCTATATCAATGGATTCAGATATAAATTTTCTTAGTATAAGAACAGGAAATAGGAGATATTGTAAGGTTTAATTTCTTATAAAGGAACCCAGCTAGGTTTGTCTTAAATATACATTTCACTTGCACTAGCTAGAGGACTGATTTTGAAGGTCATGAAAAAGAGGTGCAGAACATCTGCATGGGAACTTTGCTCTGTCTCTCTTTTTTTTTTTTTTTTTTTTTTTTCCCTTTTTCCCTAATTTGCATTATGAGCAGTGGAAATACGGTACATGGAAGGCTTCCTTCTGGGAAAATGGGTAAAGACTCTGTAAGTTTGTATATCCAAAGGCTGTTTTAAGAAGGCTGTAGTGAATGGGCGCATTCTGAGACCATTTGAGAATAACCCCAGCATGAATTAAACATGAGAAGTAGTTGTTTAAAGTTTTGCTGGTATTGCCACAGAATGTGAATGATTGCTGAGTAAAGTATAAAAGGACAGCAGATTATTAAACACAAATGGGCTGGCTAGACCCCAGAAAAAAATACTAACCCTTATGAACAACAACAATACAGGCAGATGGTAGTGGCTGCAAAGCACTTTCTAATCAGTGACACAACTTTTATAATTCTGCTATGTATATTTAACACAGCTCAGAACTTATAACTCTGTCATGTTTTTCTGACTTTATCATTTAATTCCCTTACTTTTATAATTCTATATGTATAAGTAGCTAGTCACACTTTTTCCTTTCTTCAATATAAAAACAAATATTAAATTTAAAAGAGTATCACAAGTTACAACATTAGAAACCAAATTATGTCTCAAAACTTGAAAGAAGAAAAATTGGTTACAGAGGTAAGAATAGAACTATCACACTATTTCAAAAGGACTTTGCATTTCTCTGCAGTTAGACCTTCCAAAATATTAAGAAATTCACTTTCATTACATGTAAAATTGGAGAGATATTCAGAGAAAAGAGATATTCTTATACATGCTCAAATAGACTTCAGTGACATAAGGAGTTGTAACAACTCACTGCAAAAAGAACAGTGTCCCTATGCAGGCAAAAAGATTAAGAACATCTTTGCTCTGTTTATTATTTAAATAAAATGTGTTTAGATGTATTAAGAAAAGGTGGAAGTTGAAAAATATTTGCATGTTAATTCTACACCTAGAAAAACCCAAGTCATTATACATGAACTATATTTCTTGAATATATTATAAATATCATTAATACCCAACTGCACTCTAACCAGTATATTACTTGTTCTTAATATCATGAGGCATCTAGAAAGTGCTTATTCTAATTTATTTATTTTTTTAAGAATCATAACATTAAAACTTAAATGTGTAAATTCTTTCCCAAACTGGGTCAAAACATGTTGGCTTCTAGAGATCTGCTTCATAAGAACAGCATGTCTTTCTCCAGACACAAAGTATGGAGGCTGAATATGAAATATACCACTGGTGGCAAGCAACAAGGGTAGAACGAGTAATTATGTGGAAACTTGGCTCTGGTTGCTTCCTCATGCCATAGAGTAGTAGGAGAGTGGGCACCAGACAGAATATGTGATACAAAGAGCAGTAAGGAGGACAAGGTCCCTTGAATTTCTTCACATTATTGCAGATTTTCATGAAGTTGCAGCTGGACAGGCAAGCACAGAGCAAGGGTTAGGAAGGACCAGTTCTGCCTGCAAATGTCAGTTGCAGAGAAACAGAAGCCCAAAAGAAACTGGTCAAAAACAGCATGAAATTCTCTGAAGGGAAAAAGAACTTCAGAAAATGATTTTCCCCTCCCTACCATTCCACTCTTTCTGAATATTAATGCTGAGGTACTGTTCTGTATTTTTTTTTCCCAGTTGGCACAACAAATTGTCTTGCTATAGCCTCACACTAAACCGGAACTGAATACAGTTAATTCTTGCTACAGTTTGCCATGTCAAAACGATGACAACATTGAATTTTTAAGTCATTTCTATAGACCATATGATATTTGTAAGTAAGGCTTAGACAAATTCAAGTTCTCTATATTTAACAATCAAAAGGATTTTTATGTGTAATGTGCCATATAGTATGAATCACAGATTAAATTACAGATGCACATGGCATAAAGTTTAGACTAGTCACCACAACAATGTCTATGCTCACTTTTTACGATCAATCAAAATGAATCACCAATCCATTAGATTTCAACTTCTAGCATGCAGTAAGATTGCAATTAGACTAAGCTAATTAAATTTTTATCCTCATAGTAAGAATGCATTCAATCTGTTATATGAGGTTATATATATATCTGCTGTAGAACACCTGCAGGATGACTTTAAAATTTCACCTTTTGTTTAAGAATGTTTAAGTAGTAAATAAAAAATTGCTTTATAAGACATTATTTACTACTTAAAGAAAAACATCCTTGAGGAACAAAGGAAAATTATATTCTCATCTAAATCCACCCTCCTGGTCCAAGATTGATAATTGTTTGCAAACCCTATATTTGATATCTAAATCATGTTCAGTAGCTTTCATTCATGATTGTAGATTGATACAGTCCTCTCTGAAAAATATATTTATCTTTTGCAACACTCATCAAACACTAAATACCTAACTAGGTTGCAAGAAGAATCTTTAATTTCATCATTTTGCTCTGGTAATTGCTTTTGCCTCCTTATGTTTAACTAGAGTAAATGAACTATAATTTTAAATTTCTCTTGACACTTGCTATCTGACATTGTATAAAACATGAACAAGGTTGTGAATGCTGAAAAAGGTGACTGTCACAGGAAAAGATTAAACTACATGAGTGTATTTTAAAAAGCTGATGCAAATTCAAAAAACAGTTGGATTTTTAAGCCTAAATCAGTTTCCCAAACCTGAGATGTTTTATATTGTATCTGGCTATTTGAGTAGTAACAAAAAAATAATTTTCAAATAATGGAAAACTTTAGCATGGCCAGAAAAAATGCTTCCTCTATCTCTTGCTGTTAGCAGAGTCCCAGAAAGAAATAGAAATTTTTCTTCAAAACAGAGGCAAGTGACTCCTGTCTCCATAGGAGACTGTTCCCTTTTAAAATGCTCACTGCTGACATAACATATACCCTAGGAAGTTAAGCATTCTTTTCTGACTGACGCTTTTTTAGCCTTCAATTTCACGGGATTTATGTACTGGCCTCCCGAAATTCATGAAATGTTGAGGGTCTGAGACAGGGAAAGCCTTCATTTGTGTTCTTAAAAGCAGCTGTACACATATGTTTTGGACACTATCACCTGCATAAATAGTTGCTAGAATTTACCCTTGCAGACCTCATTAAGCCAGGTGTTCTCACGCACAAAGAGAACAAATCTGCAAGCATTACTCTAAAATCAAGAAGATGGAGATTTAGCTGTGATAGTTTTAAATGCTGGCAATAGTCATAACACTGTGCAGGGTAGTAAAGAATTATCTTCAAACATCTCAATAATAGCAAAAAAATTTTGTCAATATTACTTTTGTCCTAAGCAACCCATGCTTTTAAACTCTTTTTTTTTTTAGCACTTTGCAAATCAATGAAAGAATAAATAATTAAAATAAATACTACCTACTCTTTTCAACAGCTTCTGTAAACAACCTTTTTAACAAGTTTAAATGTATTCTGCTTCCAACTGGGATGAAAATTTACTGCTTAGTTTTAAAACACAGTGCCTGGGGATTATATTCTCTTCTAAGCTACAAATGCACAGCTCCCACCCTCTACAGCAGAGCTGGCATACAGAGATCAGAATACATCCTAGAGGATGACAAGGATCATTTGCTGTCTTTACTGGAGGGTTTCAATGAGAAATAAAATACCTAAAATCATTCTTAGCTGCATAGGTGAAAAAAAAAATCTGGATATTTACAAATCTTCAAAGGAAGTGACCTAATTTGATCAACAATAGTGTAATTATGCTCCATACATACTTAGACAAGACAGTAGGCATTTTCTGAAACAAAGTTATGGACTACTATTACTAATTAATATTGTCCTTCAGGCAATAGAGTTCTTACATTTAATTTTTTCTAGGTAAATATTCATTATTAATGTTTGGAACTGCTTTGTCCATACTGAAAAGACATTTTTAAATAAACAAATGATACATACATTATCTTTTTCCTGAGACCTTCAAATTCAATATCTCTTTTTGCATCACATGCACAGAACAACTGAAGGGCATGATTTTGATATTAAAAATACATGTTACTGAAGTATTCATACGATAATTAAGGTTCTATGCATGCTGCACAAGAGGAGGAGCAGAATTTTACAAGTGTGAGAAGTGTGTGTGTTTATATGAATGAATGAGAGGGAGGATAGAAAAAAATAATAAGTGATCTCCTGGAAATGTCAAGGAAACCAAGAAATTTCTAACAAACATTCAATGAATACTCCGCTTGCAGGTTCAGGATAAATTTAGGAAGAACTATGACTCCAAAAGGGAGAGCTAAAGGGATATATGTGCTGGGAAACTAAACATTGCAGCATCTAGAGATAAGGTCATTGAGTATTTTGAGGACATGGGCTGGAACAGTTTTTAGTAAACTGGTGGAAAGGCCCACTTAGTTTATTCATGTAAACTAATCCATGAAAAATGTAGACATTGAGGCGCTCAGATTATATTGCAAACGGACTTTCCAGCGCATAAGTTGTCACATAAAACTTGAGGTGTTCTCCTTTGGCTTGGGTAACCAAGCACAATTCAAGTTTAGCTCTCAAGATCCTCAGTTACAGGCCAGATCACCTTTCTTATGGAACACTCAGAACCACCATTCAACAAACATTCATTAAGACTGCCTGTCATCCATTTCTAAAGACTAAAACTCATATTCTCAAACCCAGAGTAACATTTGTCTAGATCAAAGCCTCACCTATGGTAGCTGCCTCCCCATTTTTGAGACACCACTTACTTTTTTTGCACATTAGGGCATTCAGGAAGCATAATCACCCTCTCCTTCAGGGACCAGCTCAGACACTGCACTGGACATAGCAGAGACCTCTGTGTTTCACACTTCCTCTTTTCCTCTAATTGTCAGGTGTTTTCCCACATCATTCTTACCCCAGCATCCAGGGAGCACATCTCAGGACCTGGAGTACACCTAAGAGAGGCAGGCAACAGCCACAGGCAGATTGTGCAGCAACTCCCCATCTCTGCTTCTAGATCTTGTAGAACTTCTGGGAGCATCTTCAGGAACCAGTGAATGATGCCTGTGAACCTTTGAAGAAACTAAGGACGCCTGTTGTCAGGAATGTGTAGCTGCTTTGGGGTGATCACTTCAAGGAAACTTTATCAGCATCTGTCAGCTGTTCTTGAAAGGCTGCTTGAGCTTGTCACATTTGTGTTGGGTAAAGGAGCAAAGTAAAGGAGCTGTGGGAGGAGGTCAGCAGGCTGTATATACATATATATATGTATATATGTATATACAGAGATGAGAAAAAGAGATTGGTCAGATTTTTCCTGAGACCTTTCAGGAAGCCTCAAAATGCACTGAGGGAGGGACAGGCAAGGTCTGTCCTTACTAGATGTAAGGAAATGGAGAGTAGTGAGATGGCAAATGCTGGTAGTTTGTGACTCCTGGAACCATGAGAGAGGCTCCTGCTCCATCTTCAACTACAGAATAGTAGTGCCCAGGTGGCAGATAAAGGTCTGGGAGAAATGTCCAACAAAGCATCTGAGCCTGCAGTCCCTGGACTGCAGAGAAGCACAAGGAGAAACTCACTGAGTGATGAAATTGGGTGAGTGCCTGCTGTGAGGAATGAAGGCCTCGTCTGCCTACCTGGCCTGCTGCCTAGGAAGCTTGGCTGCTTGCCAAGAGCTCAGACTTGGGATGTTCCAGAGAGTGCTGAAGCTTGTCCAGCCCTGGGATTATTACCTCTGGTGCTTTTCCACATGGGGAGCAATGGTATTCCAGGCATTCCATGCCCATTCCTGAGTGTGTCTCAAGTGTGACTCTATGACCACGTGCCGAAACCATTGGAATGCAGATTTGTCTTCAATCCTGCTGGAAAGGGGGGACGAATTTCAGGAGAAGTGTGTGAAGTCTACACAGTTCAAGTGTAATTGACAACAAGGATTTGGCTTGTATAATGATCAGGGCCCCCTTTGAGATCAGAATTAGTAGGAAGAGATGGGACCGCCGGCAAAAGTGGCGGGAAGAGCATCTTTGTGAAGAGACTTAGAGATCTGCAAGATTTAACAAGGAACTCCTGAAAAAATGGAATGCAGAGAGTTACCATACAAGAGGAGGAACCTCTTATAAGATAGGAGGACAGGAGAAATGAATAGACCCTGATAATGCAGGGATAGTGTTAGGAAAGTAAAAGCTCACTAGAAGTTGAATCTTGTGAGGGATGTGAAGGGCACCAAGGAAGGCTTTTTCAGGTTCCAGAGCAGCAAAATGAAGTCTAAGGTAAAATATGGGCTTGCTGTTGAATGGGATAGGGGCCCTGACAACAAAGGACATGGCAGAGGTACTTAATGCTTTCTATGCTCTTCTCCTTACTGGGAATCCCATGTAGTGGAATTCTTGCTAAATGAGAACTTTGTAAAGGAGAATCAAGTTGGAGAATGTTTCAAGAATCAGGATGTATTCAGGATCCTGATGGGTTGCACACAAGAGTGCTAAGGGACCCGACTGATGTAAATTCAAGGAAATTCCTGATTATCTTTGAAAGGTTACAGAAAATTGGTGGAGGTTTCTGAATATAGAAGGAAGGAAATTACACTCCTATTTTTATAAAAACTCAGAGGTTTGTGGGGAACTACAGGCTGATCAGGCTTGCTTCAGTCCTTGGGAAGATCATGGAACAAATCACATGGAAGCTGTTTTCAAGCTTATTAAAGACAAGAAGATGACTGTGAGTATTCAGTATGGTTTATGAAAGGGAACAGATGCTTGACCAGCCTAATAGCCTTATACAGTAAGATGGGTTGCTCAGTGAACGAGCAGAGAGTGGTGAAGGTTGTTTATCTCAGCTCTTGTGCAGCTTTAGACACCATTTCCCACAACATCCTCACTGACAGACTGAAATGGGCTGTGAGGTGGATCGAAAGCTCTATTGCTGAGCTTGAAGAGGTGTGATCAGCATTCCAAAGGTCAGCAGGAAGACAGTCACGAGGGACATGCTCAAGGGCCAGGATGGTACCAACAATGTTTAAAATCTTCATTAATTACCTAGACAACAGGGCAGAGGTGCTCCTACCTCAAACAGGTTTTCAGGTGGAAAGTGGTGTGCTGCTCTTCAGAGGAACCTCAAGGGACTAGAGAAATGGGCTGGCAGGAATCTTGTGAAATTCAGCAATGGGAGTGCAAAGTTCTGCTCCTTAGCAATAACCCCATGTACCAGGATAGGCAGGGGGAAATTGGATAGAAAGAAGCTTTGCAGAAAATGCTCTGGGGACCCTTGTGAACACCATGCTGCCCATGAGCCAGAAATACATTTTTTGTGACAAGGAAGGTCACCAGTGTGCTGGTCTACATTGGGAAAAGCTTTGTCTCCATGTTGATGGAGATGATCCTCACCTTTTATTTGTCATTGGTGAGAAATCTGGAGTGCTGTGCCTACTTCTGGCTCTCCAGTACAAACAAAACATGAACATACTAGCATGAATCTAGTGAAGAGTCACAAATATATTTAAGGGGTAGGAGCATAAATGAGCAACAAGTGAGCTGGAACTGTTTAGCTTGGAGAAGAAAAAGTCAGGGCTTGGTGGAACAGGCAGATCTTATCAGTGTGTATAATTGTTTGATGAGGGGTAATAAAGAACATGGATCCATACTCTTCTCAGTGGTATCTAGTAAAAAAAGACAATGGGCGCAAACTGAAGTACAGGATAATCTATTGAAATACTTTTACTGTGAAGGTGGTGAAATACTGAACAGATTGCCTGGAGAACTCATGAGTCTCCATCCTTGAAGGCATTCAAAGCTCAATTTTACAAAGCCTTGAGCAACCTTCTTTAGTTGAGCCAGTTTTCAACAAGAGGCTAGACTACATGATTTCCAAACTTCAGCCATTCTGACATCCTGGTTGGAAGCACCTTCCACTTCCTTTGAAGTGAGTTGACACCTTTTCCAGTGGCAGTTTTTGCCCTGCAATGGGTCACAGCTGGGAAGGCCATCATGTCTTTCATTAACGCTTTCCAGCTTTGTGTTGGTTGGGGTCAGTCTTGCATGGCACTGTAGCTTCAGATGGTTATCTGCATCTTACTAAATGAAAGAAACACTCAGAACAGAAACAGCTGTCTTAAGACATCTCTTTTGTCCCTGATTTAAATTCTCACAGTTTTTATAAATGGAGGAAATATACCTTAACATTCTTATACTTTTTATAAATTTACAGCAGATGGTGAGAGTGGGTGTGTGTTTGATAAAAACCACATAATCTATTTGAGAACAGTGCTAAAAGAATAGTGTTGCAGACACCTAAAAAGCCTTAGGTTAAGTAATCTAAATCTTAAAATTATCATATGGGTGTTTTATTGGTTGAGGACTTGTATGTTAAGCTAGAAAAGTGACATTATCATCATTAAATTATTTAGTATTAAAGCAATGAGTACTACCATTTTGAATGGGATTTGAATATTCCATAAAGCCCTGTATTATTGAAGCAGATAGTCTATGTATTAATAATTTCAAAAATCAATAATTTCCAAACATTAATAATTTCAATAGGAAAACATTATCCTTTGTCTTATAACCAGTAATTTAGGCAAATGGTCTGATTAGCACTAAAGATGCAGCTTTATTATAGCTTTAGAGCTGGGAGTTATTTGCCTTTCCTATATCAGTTATCAACCTAAAAAATATCTCTATTTGCACGAAGGCAAGAAAACTTTTTTTTTTCTGATGTTACATTAATTATCAGGTTGTTAATGAATTTGACTTCAATTTAATTTTTACTTTTGTAGATGTGGGGATCTTTCCTTGCTTGCTTCAGTCCAACAAGCAGTATAAAATTGGCAATGCATATTTGAATTAACCACCCCATATATTAGAGTTCAGAACTTGAGGTGATTAGAGGTAACTGAAGTGAGCCATGTATTGCATGTTGTGTGGTCCATAAAACTCTTCTCTGCCACTTTCATATCTGAGCTGAGATTTGCCTCCAAGCCTGTGGACCTGGAACAGATTATTCAAAAGGTTGACGATTCTTATGCACTGTCAGTACTTCCAAGCTTTCGAGTTGCAGAAATAATATGAATCCTGGACCTTCATTCACTTCCTTGCATACATGTGCCAGCAATCAGGTATGGAAGTGAGTAGAAATAAAGTAAAAGTGCTGAAGAGGTTAGTTCAGCACCAAGTACCAGAGGTAGCAAGTGGAATATGTGTAATAATCTATTTTGTAGTGCTCATCAGAAAAGAGGCTATTTTGTTGAATTATCCAATATTTTCCTATTCTATCCAACTCATAATGCAAAATCTACCATTTGGATTCATAGAAGGTTTCTTTCAACAGATATTCCTTAATATTTATAATCAGTTCATTCAGAAAAGAACAGAGGGCAGAGGGATAGAAGCTTTTTTTTTGCTTAATTGAAGGGATCAAATCCTCAGCTAGCCCATTATCAATAAAACTACTAATAAACAACAGCTGAAAATGTTGGCTTTTTCCTTAGTGATAGATCTTCCTATTCTGTAGTGAGGCATGCACTAAGAAAAGGCTTGGAAAAGGTTGGCTGAGTGAGCCGACTCAAGAAATTGGAAGGCAACATGGGCAAAAAAATCTTCAAAAATAAGAATAGCAAGCACACTGAGAAGGGCTTACACCGAACAAACTGAGCAGATGATAAGAGAGTGAAGAGTGGGCCTTGGCTAGATCCAAGGAAAGACTTACAGATGAGGAACTGAGGTATGCCCAAAATATACGCTAAAGCAAGTGGCTCTGTAAAGTGAACTGACATGATAAGAGTAAGAAATTTTTTATAGAGTAAAATCACTTTCTGATTTCAGCTTCTGAGCTTTTTCTCTTAAAATGTTTTGCTACGCTTATTTGCTGACTGTTACAAATTTAAGGTTGTGTTTCTTTTTACTGTGTCCCTTCATCCATCAGTCAAGCAGTAGCAGTTGTGAGACAGAACCTGGAAGAGTGGAAAAAAAACCAGTTTCCTCTTAGACAGCAGAAGGGGCAGCAAGAGGGGCACAGAACAGATGAGAAAACAGCCAACTCATTTACAGATTTTCTCATTTGAGGTTCTTGATACAAAAACATTCCTGGTTCTGATGTGCAGACTGAGGCTTGTCTATATATTTATAAAATTAAGTGAAGTGCAAATCACACTAGAAGATTTATGCTAACGGTGTTTCTAAAACACACCAAAATGAGTAGAATGTATCACCAACTGCTTCTTGCAACTACACTTCTTCCACAGAAACATTTTTAATAGTTTAGCAATTAAAATAAAACAATAGTTCAGCAGCTGAAACTAAGACTTCAGGATCTTGTATTACGCCTTGCCAGACTCCCTTCATGACCTTAGTTCACTGTCTTCTTCCCCAGTTATCACAGAGATGAGACAACTAATTCAAAAACAGTGTTGTTGAAAACTCCTGCTTAGCTGCTTCTTAACCCTCAAGATGCCTGCAGCACATAAGCATTCTAGCTTTAGAGGTTCTCTAGGTGCTTATGTGATTTTATGGTGTTTCCAAATTATTAGGACTGAGCAGCGTGTATTTGATCATGGCTAAAATATAGAAATTAGGGGGTCATCCACCTAAGATGACTGGAAGGCTTTGTCTGCTTCTGAGAGTGCATCTGGTATGCAAACAGAAGAGCTAACCTCCTCAAATGCAGCTGCAGCTGCTATTTTAATATACAGAGAGGATATGTCCCCTTTATATGATAGTCCACTGATGAGGGCTCCTGTCAGGACGTGTGAAACACAGATTTAATTTCCTTCTCTTCCTGAGGGAATTCAGCCTTTCATTTCCCACCTCTCAAGAGTCATTTAATCTCCTGGTTAGAGCTTATTTTGGGTGGGAACATTTTTCACCTCTTCTGCTGAAGCAGTGCTGCTATATAGAAAAAAATTCCAGAGCCACTGCCTATGGAAGAAAAGAAGGGTGCCTAACTCCCACGTATGCTTTAGGGAATCCCATGTGTGATTCTGGAGCATACTGTGGGAAGCAAATCTCTCTTAGGCATTGGGGAAGGGTGTGTGTGTGTGTTTGTGTGTGTGTGTATGTGTGGACGCATGACAATTTTAGCTAAGTCCCATATTGAACCTGCTTTAATTGTACCTTATCTAAAAGAGCTGTTGTAAAGATAAATAAACAGAGAGTTCAGATACTGATGTAGTGAATGCAGAACAAGTATTTTGAACAGAATGTGCACGTATGGGTTTGAATTTTATGATTCATGCCACAAAATTATGAATATGCATGGAAAAGTAAGTTAATGTTCATAAGACTTGCAATACCAATGAAAAGATACATTCATTAATAAAACATTGGGGGAAGGGGGAATCAAGTAGATTTGACATTTTTAAGAGAAAATGAAAAGTTATTATATTTTCATTTAATCAGAACACTTTACAAAAGAAGAATTTGGATTAGGTATTGACAGAGTGTCACCTGATAAAAATGTGTGGTGAAGTTTGAGCAGCAGATGTCTCACCCAGGGACGCTTCCCTGAGGAAACAGCAGGAACCTCCTGTACACTCACTTTGCCTGGCATTCATCTCCCTACCAGCTGCCAATTTTAAACTATAGCAAGTCTCTCAGTTTATAGTCCTTTCAAGCTAAAATCTGTTACATTTGGGGAAAAATAGCAATACTTATGTAAATCAATAATTGCATTGTATGTAATACAGTAAATCTATAACACGCCTAGAGTGACACTAACAACATCATGTACGGGTTGTGTTATCAAGGAACATGAGCAAAGTGATTCATATGCATTATATTCTGAATATGTCTTGTTCAAGCACTCATTTTGTTTGGCACAAACAGCCCTCTTTCTGCAACCCAGGAATAAATATCACTTTGTTTCATCACCTTTTTTTTTTTTTTCTTCAACAAAACTATTTGCTAGGGATAAATCCTAGCCTCCATTCACATCATAGTTCTGCCTTCAGTTTAAGTACTCTGCACAATGATGATTACTGATGTCTACTATCTTTCATTTTGAATGGCAGAGCACTGGTTAAGCAGCCATGTAGAAGTTGGTGAAAATATAGTTTCTTCATATTAATGAGCATTGCAAAATTAGAGGCTGATTTGAGATAATCATAGAAAAGAAAATACTGTGGAAGTACTATGTCTGTGGAAGTTACTGTTAAAAGAGACTTAAATTAACTACTCTTTCATTCTACATGCTAATCTCCTGTTTTCTTGCTCATTATGTTGGGATTTGGTCACAAAAACGTGTCACAAAATGTTCCAGTGTCACAAAATGTTCCAGTGCTGAACACAGACACAATTTTTACAGCTTACTTTGATGTTTCTCCTGAAAATATTCTTGTATTACTTCACATGAAATCTCATGAAAGATGGCAGTTAGATCATCTGAGGGAACTGAGAGAGCTGGGGGCCAAGTCAGGTGCAGGCAGAGTCAATTGTTACAGCTGCTCTGTGATGTATACTCAAGCACTTCCCACTGTCAAACCAAAACAGGATTTCCAAATATTTTTTTCACAGGTGTGTTTGAGAGTTTTACCTCTCAGTAATAAGTCTGACCTGGAGCAGATTGTAACTGGCAGTGACAATATGCAAGTTCTACCTCTACATATGAAAATTACCATTCCTTTGGGCTCCCCAAGATAGAAAGACCTTCTAAAGGAATAAAAATTAGTAATGTATGCATTTGGTATAATTTCACAAAAATGTAAGGAAAGTGATAATAAGAGAGGGATTTGACCATATCATTTCTAAAGAAACCAGAACCCAAATATCACTTTCATATTAGAGACTGGCAAAGATAATGGGATGTCCATTATGTCCATTTGGCTCCATTTGTAGTTTAGCTCACTTAACAAAAATTTAGATACTGGGCTCTGATTTCTATTTCCCAGTTTCTGCATGACTCGCATTTTTTCTTTCATTTTATTTAAAACTTAAGAAAGACTTCTATCACTCTTAGAACTGTGACAGACCTCACCTCTCAACCACTCAAAACTTTCAGTTCTCCAGCTTTTAATCCTGTATATATTGCTGTCCTTTTTTTGGTTAAATGTTGAGTTAGAGCTCTAAACTTAGCCTCATGTCTTTCCATCTGAAGCAGCCACTTCTATTGATGCAAAATTCATCTTCTTTCCACATTCACTAGCAGCCATGCATAGTCTCGTTGGTCCATTTCTATTTGTAGTCATGTCCTCTGCCTTTATCACCTGTTACCTGTTTTCCAATTATTACAATTACACTTTATATTACTGTTATAATTTTTATTTTCAGTTAAGGTAATGAATTTTTTTATGCCAAGTATCAAGTGGCATATTCATGGCAAAACTTAAAACCAGCCTTTATGATATAAGTGTGTTTGTCAAAAAATGCAAGAAAGGCATCAGCAACTTTTAAAAATATTAATTATGGATAACATTTTAAAGGTACTTCATGCTCTTAATTTCTATTGATGTCAAATCTCAGATTGCTGCCTAGGAAATTTTTACCTTCCAACCAATGACTGTAAAAGTGAGAAGACTCTTTGGCTACAGACAGGGAAATTTCTTGTCCAGCAGAGCCATTTAGATGGAAGGCTGTGGCGAATGTGACTTGCTTGACTTGATTGTAGTGCTAATATTTTCTTCCTGCAAGGCATTTCACATCTATTTTTCTTCTATTTATTTCCTTTTTTTAATGCTTTGATCTGCACTGATGAAGTGAAGCAAAATCAAGACAGGGTTGAACTGAGCTGCTTCCTTGGTTGTGTTTCATTCTTTTTTTTAATGAAGTCTTCGAACTCTGGACTCCTGCCCTTTACTACTTGTAAAAAAAGCAGTGCTGAAATATGTCTCCTGTTTTGCTGGATGTATTTGAGAGGTAATGTTCAAGTACATTTGGTCACATTTTGATAATATAGGTGTCTCTGATTGCTGCCATGCTGTTTTAAGCATGGTTTTTGTTGCAGTTCTAGTATAGCTATGATTGATGATCTCGTAGTGATAGATACATACAGTGTTCAAGCTGTCTTTGTTAAATCTAACTTTTCTTAGCTCTAACCATGGGGTTCTGCTCATTAGCATGATTTAACTTGCCTTTCTGGACAATTTCTTTTCTCTCAGAAGTATGAAAGGAATATTTTTCTTCTCAATGACCATGACATATAGTCTTCCATTAGAACTCACCTTGTTTCATCCTCAGGACATAAAATTATTTAGAAGCTATTGAATGTCTGGTATTCACTTTCTATTCCTATATTTCACCCAGAGAAAAGTTTTGGCTGGGATTTCTGGAGTCATTTTCTGGGCAAAGGATAATTCCAGTGGATATGCCAGAGTCCCAGAGAAAAATGGCCACATATGATGGCTTAGGTAAGCTATACTCACTGTACAACATTGTAGAAAAATTTTACATTAACAAGAAGATTGTCTTGCCATTGCCATCCCTTTTGGCACCACCAGCCATTTGTGCAGCAATTTGGAGGTAGATCTTCCACATCCAAAATGCAGCAAGATGCAGCTTCATTGCACAGCAGATTTGTATCATATAAATATAAATTTCTGGTCAGAAAAGCTTGTAAAAAAATACATGAGTTTGGATATATTTTGCAAGAGATTTCGATATGCACATTTTCTTTTCCTTTAGATATTTTACTCTCATTACTTTCTGATTTTCTGTCCAAGGAAGAAAAGCTGAAGTAATGGAATGACTAAGAGAATGACTGTGGTATCATTCACACACCAGTTAAGTATGTGAGTTATAATTGGGCTTCTTTTCTAGTTAAGCTAAACTCATGTCTTTCCATAGCTCTTTGGAGCCTTAATGCAAATATAGTTTATTTAATTTGTCAACATAACTTCTATATACACTGGGACATTATAAAGGAATGTGGAATCTGTGAACCCACTGTTGCTGTTGAGACAGGACTATAAATGTTCTACAAAGGCTTTTTCTCGTGCCTGAATCCCTTAAAGTGGATTAAAGGCTGCATGACATCCTTCCCACCCCCACCCTGCTTTGGAACAACAATGGGAAAATGTCCTGGTTTGCAGTTTTCTATCACTTCTTCTCTAATTACTTGTTTCACACATGAAAATATGTTTGCTGCTTTTATTTGCCCTGAGGGCTGCCTTTTAATGCATTTATCTATTGAGATTATTTATTTTTACACATCACTACAGAAGAGACACTCTGAGTGCCATATTTTCTAATATCAAAAATTTGTATGCTTTGAGAATCCAATATCTTCACATCAACAAGTAATTTATTTCAGTAGGGACAGAGCAACAGAACGTGTCTCATTTACTATGTTTGCATTTTGATATACTGATATGTATTAAAAGTACATGGTGGCTCTGAGCATGAGTGGATGACTTACATATGTCTATTTATATTCCATTACTGACCAAAGAATAGAAGGCAAACTTCAGAAAATTAGATGTAACCTATTAAATACGATTATCATGAACATTTTTTCTAGTGAGGGTTAAAAATCATTTTACTTGAAGCTTTTTTCCACTGTCTGTACTTTATTCCTCAGGATATAAATCTATTTTGTAATTACTCCCTTCTTATCTCAGAAACTTTGCCTGACACACCATTCCATATGTTTATGATTCTCTGAATGAAAAAGTGTTCCCTGACAACCATTCAGATTTTTTTCCTTTAATTTCCATTTATGCCTTATTGTCTTATAATGTTCAGCTGAAAATATATGTTGCAATATTGTGTGACATTATCTGTATTACTTAAGATTTTATATAACCATACATCAATGAAACATCAGATAAATCTCATGCTTCTCCTTTTTTTTTCCTACATCTTCCCTTCTGGAGCTGTATAGGTAGTAGATTCAATTTAGTTTCTATGACAAGTTGACTTTAAGCATTTCTTACCAACCTAGGAGAGAACACATCTGCAATTTCGTTTGAGTCACTTTGAAAAGTGAACTGTATATATAGAGTTTCCTGAATCTTCTCTGCATTTAGAAAAAAATTGGAAAATTTGTTAAATGTTTACGCTGAGCACTATGCACTATTGTTTACAGAACTTCATAGATTTACTAGCATTTGTAAATTAAGGGAATAATCCAACAGCAGGCTGAATAAGGGCTTCAGAACTAGAACACTATATAATGTTACCTGACTAATTTGCTGGACTTCCTAATAAATAACTAAGTAACACAAGAAAGGTATTGAGATGATTTGTAATCCTGCAGTAATGGCTTCTAAATAGTTAAGATTAGACTGAGAGATGAGAACCTTTTTCCCCTATATGCCATATACCAGCAGGGGACAAAATCAATCTTGTGAAGGCTCTGATTACTTGTGCTGCAAGTTTCTTGTCAGCAGATTCAAAATGTGCAGTGGAATGAATCTTCTGCAAGGTAGAGATGCTGTCTATCAGCTGGGCATCTTTCCTCCCCTCTCTCCCTCCACCTTAACTTCCCATGGAATATCTGGTTGTGATAAATTAGAAGAAGAGAAAATACAAGACGCTTCAGTGCAACCATTTTAATCCTCTACTGTCAATGCAGAGGAAAGGTGACACCAATTTTAGTATCTTCCAGATGAAAAATGTACCCTTGAACTGAAAATTTGAGGAAGTTAAGGAACAAATGAAGGAATCACTTCTGTTTAAAATATAATGCTACTTGAGTGTTTACAAAAATGTTGTTTTCAAAAGACAGGATTTAAATCCATTAAGGACTGTGATTTTATCTGAAAAAGAAACTGTAAATAAAATTCAAGCTAAAACAGAGCTCTTATTAGAAAGAGTAAAGAAAAAAAACCACTCAGGTTAATGCAAGCATTTTGGGAGGTTGAAAATCCAAATAATTATCTGAACAGAATGCCAGAGTCAGATTTTATCTTTTTAGTAAACCAAACCAAATCTGTATCTGGTCCTTGGCAAATTTTGGAGATTCTGTAGTAAAGATTTTGGGGGATTACACTTGAATTTTGATCAAGAGAGATTCAAGAAAACTATTTGTATTTTTTCAGTTGAATTAAAGTTCATTACAGCAAACTAAAAAGAAATTTGGTATTTTGAAAAGACAAATCTATCATGCATTTTAACCATGTTTTCTCTCAGTACTATAGAAAAGGAACTTCTGTTGTCTTACTGCTTTGGTGAGGAGAAGTGCCAGTTTTTCTCCTTAGAGTTCTAAGGATTTACTGTTTCCTTCTCCCCATCTTCAGTACTCTTCTGTAACCTTGGAAAGGAACTATAGATTCCAAATAAGTATTTCCAGACTAATGCCTCCTGGAGAACTTGAAAAAAAGATTGGAAAATTGGGAACTAGATATTCTTAAAATTCTACCACAAAACCAACACCTAGCATCTTGCACAGTCTGTGGGAATATGATTTTATCAAGTCTTCCAACAATCACAATTAGGCAGACAGATGGGTTGGTGAAGAGGTATCATCTTCCTATCTTGGAGAACTACATAGAAGAAATGGACCAGCAAGGGTAGACGTTGGATGTTGTTCCTGGTTTGTGCTTCCAAATTCTAACCATCTATCCATTTTGCCCTCCCAAGATTCTTTCCTCTGGTGTTTTTCAAGTTTTTGAGCTAAAACTGCTAATTTTATAACAAGAGGCCTGAAATTCTGTTTGAAGGCAAAAATGTTCCATTTTAGCAGGCATGTGGCTGCAAATTGTATTAATTGTCAGATTATTTGATATTTGGTTTTGCTTGCTAATCAAGCTCCCAAAGACCTAAAATACTCCCAGCATTCAACATCACACTTCCCCTCACCATGGCAGAGATATGCCACAGCCAGCAGAGGTTAATGATCTTCAGGGAGCTGCATTTGCAAATCCTCCTTTCCTGCAAGAAACTTCACAGAAGGGGAAACAGACCAATGCAGTCTTCAGAGGGCTTTGAATTGGCTATTTCATCAATTCTCCAGGTAATGGTTGAGTGCTGTGAGATAGGAAGTGGGAATGACTATACTTTTTCATCTTTTCTTGTGATCCTTGGCACAGAGCTCTATGGGTGCCATTGATTTCAGGCCGAAAAGGTGATTCTGCTGTGCTTGTCACCAGCAACAATATAAATCAGCTGTTTTCCATGCTGTCAAGTGCTAGCCTCTGCCCCATGCACATCTGAATCAATCTTAAGTAAAAAATAACATTCTGGGAATTAGAGTTTATTCAAATAAGCAGTAACTTGCATCATAGCATATATTATATGCCTATGCGAGAGCTTTCTGCTTCTCAGCTCTTTGGCCTGCCTCTTATTCAACTTCTGGCACATTAGAGCTGCGCTCAGACATTGCTATTTCAAGCAGCGAAAGATGAAAACTCTTATAGATGGTAGCCACTGAATATGGTATCACCTTGAGCAGGAAACTGCAGTCCTGATAAGATGCTCTGTGGGCTTTAGGTTAAAGAGCATTGTTGAAGATGTCAGAGAAATTAAGAGAGTAGCATTTCAGTCAGCCCTAGCTCTGTCCACTTTCCCCAAGGTCCTGTAGGAGTGCCTAATGGGGCAAAGAATGAAGGAGCAGACGCACCAGGCTCCCTTCAGGCATGTTCAGCTGGATTCCAGGGGCCTGAGCCAACTGCACAGGTCAACTTTGTAGCAGTGCTCCTTAGACTGAAATTGTCCCCACACACTACAGAGAGCAACATAGGATAATCCCCTTTACACTCACACACACACACACACACACACACACACACACAGAGAAAAAAAAAGAGAATAAAAATGAAGACAGTATAGATTACAGTAAAGGGAAGCTCAAAGTTGGCTACTGCATTTGAATTGCAAAGTAGCAATCAATTAGTTTATCATTAATCAGATAATTTTGGGGTTCGTGAATAATGTGAAAGGAAAAGAAGAAATAACTAGCAGGATAATTTTCAGGAACCATCTCTCAGCTTTATAAACTAATCCTCCTCTAATGGCCCTTTTTAATGTAATTTATAGGTTCATCATTACCCTTTTTGTATTAGTAATTATTTCTAAAATACCAAAGAACCATCTTTTTTTCAAGGTCCTTCCATGTGCCTGATTTACAGCTAGGCTCGTGTTGGACTCTGTCTTTCTGAGGTTTGACATTTCAAAATATTTATAGCTCTTTTACATTAATGCCTTTCTCATGAATCTGAAGGTGACCGTTATTTCTTTCATCTTGTTGTAATTAAATAGATCAACTATAGCTTTATTATTTCCACTATTTATCTGTGCAGTGTGTTAGCACATTCAAGATTAGCAAGTGATATTGAACATTTTGTGAATTATAACAAACAAATATTTCCTAAAACATGGGTTAAACTTGATGCATTGGCGAAGAAATTGTTCCAAGTGAAAGCACAAAATCTTTAATATTTTATTGATCAGATCTAAACCTTCTGCCCAAAGTGGCAATTAAATTTCAATTAAACTGACTGAAAGCATCATATTAAATTTCAGCACTTTACGAGCTATCAGATAATGCTGCAGGACAAATCTTTAGTATGATCACACTCTTTTCAAATTATATTATCCTGTTCATTCACAATAAAAGTGACAGCTTTAGGTATACTTTCAATATTTCTTGAATATAAACCCTCTAATGAACACATTTTATTGCCTTTAAATCAATTATTATTGGATATTTTAATAAAGTGAATTGAGCACTTTGTTTTACACACTGCTTAGAAGTTATTATATTTTGCAGTCAGCATAGCAAAGAACAGTAACAGTATGACAGAAATACCCAAATACCTAACATTATGCTATAAATTAAATCAGCTATTTACAATTAAGAATATGCTGCATTCCATTTCATAGCAGCTACTGGTAAAACATATTAATTAATAACTCTTTAGATCAGGCTTTCAGTCTCACTGTGCTACAATAGATGAGATAAGCTGAAGATATAATCAAAATTGCAAGAAGACCCTGCAAGTGCTTTTAAAGTGTTGTCATATGAAGACCTCAATATTTTACTGGTGCTTCTCCCTTTGTTCCAGTAGCTGTATTCATATGTTGATGTTTAGATTGACCAAAATACAGCTGATGGTGTATTTATCTAATTCAAATGACATTATCACTCAGTCTCCTTCTAAGTTACACACATATAGATATTTAAATGTCAACAACAACATTCACCAGATTTTTATCATTAAATAAACAGATTAGGAATGAGGCAAATCTAACAAATGACTGAGAGGAGTCAAATTAATTTCACTTAGCAGGTGTTTGAGGATGTTGAACTGAACAGAAATCTATATTCTATATTGATGTTAAAAAGTTATTGTGTTCTCATGGATGATTACCAAAAAATAATTATCCAGGAGCAGAAAAATCCTCAGGTGGAGTTTTACAGTTGTATATAGTCATTACATGAGGGAATACCTATATTCTAACCTCCATAAATTCTCTCCTTCTGCAGATGCACATGTCAAAGCTACTAGAGACAGGTAACAGAACTGGTTTGGGATAAGGTTTCCTGTGGACTCATCATCTACCTATAAGTGGTGTCTTATATAGCTTCTTAATTCCTTAAACTTAATTATCCTCTGGCTAAGGTCTTCAGGAAGAGCAGCATAAAAGGCTAGAAGAAGTACACAATAGAGTTCAATTGCCCCTTGCTTCAAACAAGTCCACCTCCTCTAATAGTCAGATGCCTTTACATTCTCTTTCTCTTTTCATATCATGCCAGTTTTTCAAGCAGATTGATACGTAATACTCTGTTTCATTTGGAGAGAAACAAAAATAAATAAAGGCAAATACAGAGGGACAGGGAGAGCAGCTTTCAGATTGTTCCTAGACCTTTTTGTACTT
Source organism: Cettia cetti (assembly GCA_013401135.1). NCBI lineage: Eukaryota > Metazoa > Chordata > Aves > Passeriformes > Sylviidae > Cettia > Cettia cetti. The sequence goes on along the minus strand of VZUI01037133.1, from coordinate 6,971 downwards.
GCAGAACAGAGTTAAAAATCTGAGGCATGTCTTTTCCTGGTTACACAACAACACAGTATTACAGAGATTGCATTATTTCATGTGAATAAGTGTGTGTTGTTTACTTTTGTCAGTAAACACTTCTTTTGCATTCAACTATCCTTGTCCCTTGGGAGCAGAGTGAAGAATTAGGCATATAAGGAAACAGGCAAAAAAAAGCTTTTGCAGAATGACAAAACTACAGAAAGCATCCTTTTGAAAACACTCCTCCTTTTTATTTTTCAGATAAGAAAAGTCCTGCAGAGGGTCAAACAGTGCTTAAGTAGCTAAGTAAAGGAATTGCTCTCCAGAGCAGGTGTTTGTGCTGTCTCAGCAGGCAGGGATAGTATATGTTGCATCAAACACAGTTTGCTCAGCATGTGTTCACACCTCCCCTGACCCCAGCACTTCCTGGCTTTGCTACCATGAGAGTCTCATGAGAGAGGAGGTGTGTTTGAATGGAGTGTGGGTGGATCTTTTCAGCAATGAGATGCTCTCGGCTGCACAAACAAGTGAGCAGCAGCCATTTTTTGTAGCTGGGATTTTCCCCTGACCTCAGCTAAGCAAGGTCCTGACCCAGCTTGCAGTCATGCAGCAATCAGAGCTGCCTGCATGCAGAGAGCATGTTGTTAGAGCCTCATCACACCCTGACAGTTCCCAAGTTACTCCCTCATGCTGACCTGACCAGCAGATTTGGCTTTATTTCTAAAGTCTCTATCCTCCTAAACAACGCCTCTCTTACTAGGAATGGATTGGGAAACTAACATGGCACTATACCAGTGGCAGACAATACTGGTGAACCAAGACACCAGTGAAAGTGACTTACTTAATCACCTAGAGGGTAATAAATTTCAAATCAGCCAAGGTTTGGATCACTTGTGACTGATCAACACATATCCGCTGTGGCTGAAAGGAGCTTTTCCCTTGATTCGTCAGCCATCTTGCAGACCAACCTGCTCTGTGTGGGTCCGGTGTTTGCTACAACAAATAGAACAGGGGATTGCTAAGGAAAAACTTTTTCTCTCATGCTGCCTGAGTCTTAACTATTCTTCAAAGAGCAAGATCAGACTCAACACAAGGAAAAGTTTTGTAAATATTGGATAGTTTCTAAATATATTAATCCGTTGACATGGTCCTAAGCATAATTTTAGGTTGTGTTTTAATGGAGCTATAGAGTGATTTTTATCATTGAATTACATTTGACTGCAGTGGAACTCTGTGGGAAGCTGCTAAGTTTATATGGTAATGGGGAGAGAAAGAGAAGAGGTGGAGGTGGATAGACAGCAAAAGCTTGCCTCGATTTGAAGGTAGTTTGCATTTTTTCAATCCTTGCAATGCATTCTGATGTGGCTTTGTTGTCTGAGCAAATCTTTTTGAATCTATCATAATAAGCAACTTTTACAGATTCTTCAAATACATTTGGAACTGTCACTGAATCAGAAAAGCTAAACCAAAGGCAGCTACCCTGGCACTATTTTACTCATATCTAGTGATACGCTGGATTTATTCATACCACCAATAAAAAAAAAAGGCAAAACCAAAACCTATTAATTTTGGTCAGCTGTATACATGGGAATTTACATTTGTTCTCCAACATTCATGAAAAAGACTGTCCTGCCATTGTGGAATGCAGAAAACAATCTATCAGGCTTTCAATAAACTGCAGAATATATATGTGGCTCAACCTATCTGAAATGAGATGCAGTGCTAGCAATATGGAGAGCCCCAGCAAGGCTAGCAATAAAAGTAGATATACAGTAGCTGACATCAGATTGTTTCAAGCTTAATTCCAGTAAAGTAATAAGGTCAGGAAAAGAAACGCTCAGTGATGCACAGATTGATGCTATTAGATAGAAACTATGCGTTGGCATCAAGCAAACACTTTTCTGTCTTGGTCTCATGGACAGAGCACAAAGATATTCAGCATAATCCCCACAGATTTATAACCACAAGAGTGGGCAAGCTTAGCAGACTGCGGTCAAGAACAGTACTAAAACTAAGCTATACACAGGTTTATTAACAACACCACAGGGTACTGTATTACTCTCATTTTCCAAAGTGAACATAATGTATATTCCCACCAACTCACACCAAGGGCTGCTGACGCACGATGGAGAGCTGTTAACGTCTGAGAGAAGAATGTTGAAAAGTATCTCATAATGCAGCTTTGTTTTGCACTTTTACACATCTACATATAGGATGAGAGCAATGCATAATATAACTGAAGGCTAGATCTTCTGGAGGTCAGAGGTACTTTCATTTTTAAATACTCCAAAAGAAGTAATTTTTTGCTTATGACCATTATGTGTCAACTTTTGAGTATCACTGAATGGAAAACACCATCTTGTATCAACATTTACTGAAATTGTAATACTTTTCAGTTTGCCCCAACAAAAATAAACATTGAAAATTGATAAAATGGCACATCCTACAGCTTGGCTTCGCAGCAGTCTGTGACCTCTCTTTGCTTTGCCACCAGGAGAGAGACGCAAAGCATGGGTCTGGCATGAGGCAAATGTAATCTTGCTGTTCATGTCACTGTTTTGCTTCAAAATGTAAGATGGAAAATTGAATCCATTTAGCTGCTGATGTAATATCACATCCCAGCTCTCCCTAAGAATACATTCTTTTCCATTTGAGAAAGATCCAGTTTGAAAAGTTCAGTCCTGACTGTTCTTCTGATTATCACAGTTAAAGGCTGGTATAGTAACACTGATTTTGCTTGAAGTATTTACGATTTTGAGATGAGACAATACAGTCATTTAAGATATACATGGTATTTTAAGACAAGAGGTACAACCCTTTTGCCATCAAAAATAGATCCTTGTTTACAGAAATACAATATCTGATGAAAACTTGGGTAAAAGCATCTGTATTTTCCTCACATAGTTAAATGATTACTCATAAATTAACATCCTTGTTATTAATAGCTACATCATAAAGCCACTTTTGGAGGGGGGAACATTACACTTTTCTCTATTTATATCCCATGTGTCTGTCCTCTGTCATTCTGTTTCTCTTTAATCTTGTTTGAGTATACGGCTCACTCGTCCTTATTTTATTGACTCAATCACAGGCACACTGTCACTTTTTATAAAACGGTCACTGCAGAATCACATCAAGCAAATTCTTGATTCTGCAGTCAGTAATTTAGTGCCTTTATGGAATTGCAATTTCAGGGCTCACTGCTTGTTTTTCTAAAATGTACTTTAGGAATTAGTTACTCCAGCCACAAATCAGTTGAATTTATGCACAGTTGTAATACAGTTTATGGCCTCATGGTACATTGCTTCAAAAACAGCAGATGTGAAATTATGATAAATATAATGAGTGTTTTTTTGCCTGATCTACTGAAGTAGAGAAGGATCTGGAGCGTGTTTACCTATCCCATACAGTACATTTAATGTCTTAGTCAGGACTCCTGACAAAGGCTGATTAATGTCCTCATCTCTTTTATTAAAGATAAGAGTAGCACTGCAGTCAGGAGATAGAAAGCACACCATAAATCTTCGTAAAATGAGCAGTCAAATAATCACTCATCAGAAATAAAATCTACATACATTAACACTAACACTCAGCCTACCATGCATACAGCCATAAAAAAAAAAGAAAAAAAAAAAAAAGAAAAAAAAGGTAGAATAGACAGATTTCCGGAAGTTTTAATTTCAACTAGTTCTTTAAGTTTAATGTTACAGTTCCCGTAACCTGGATGCAAAAGCTGGCATTTAAAAGCACATGTGAAAGGACCAGATGCCTCGTCATTACATTAAGAGCATGAAGCAGGCAACAATTAAGCGATTCACTGGAAAGACATAATGCTGATCTATGCTAGCAATTAATCACAGAATACATTAGACAATGATGGGTGACCTACAAATTTTTGACAAAATAATTTTTCATCATGTTGGCGATTTCTTAGCCTAATATGCCTGCAAGGCACAGAGTCCAAACCTGTCATTTATTCCATCTCTCCTTGACAGGCGGCAACCTGTCTTCCAGACAAAATGAACATTATCTGTGCTCACTAGACATTTAGTGCAGGGCTTAGCTTATGACTAATGATAATAGGCAGACAGAAATGTTAGACTCTGAAATAATGTTCTCTTTGTTAAAGAAATTTCTTGAGGTAGAATTTTTCTTTTCCCAAAGACACATAAAGATAAAAACTGTTTTTATCTTATTTTTAGTGCAACTTTAAAAAACATTTCATTTTCTCCAAAATAAACTGAAAAATACCATGTCTTATTTCTTTTTTTTTTTTTTAACTTCCTGTAAGAATTCAGGCTACAAATTGTTCACACAAGGATATGAAGTAGGAATTTCAACAGATAGAGGTTAATAAACAGCCTGGCTTGTTAGAAATTGGTTTTAGTTAACTAATTTTTGTCGGTTTCTATAAAATAAATTAAGAAAATTAATTTTAACCTGTTAAAATTTAACCAAAGACATTGCACCTTATTTTTCAACATCTTTAGTTAAGAATGGAGCCTAAATCTAACAGGCTAGAAGATATTTTATAAATGTACAGTGACAAAAATTAGTGGTTTATACACATAAAATTTTAGTTTTCTTTAATATACAAGCATTGAACACTTTGAGATAGCTATTTGCCAGGAGTAAAAAATGTAAAATAATTCATTATTTTTAGTCTTACAGTCAATAATATAGAGCCCAAGTGCCAGGAGCAAAGGAGACAGCAAAAAGACCACAAAGTGTTTTTTGTCTGTAGGGTGAAGTTTCAGAAGCAAATTCTTGATTGAGCGCTTATTCAGTTTTCATCACACAAAGACTCCAGTCATGACATTTTGTGCTGGGTTCTGTGCAAACACATGCTAAGACACAATCAACATCCCAGAGGATTTAGCTGAATGAACTAATCTTTTGCACCTTAGATTCAAGTTGGACACACATCTGGGATTTGATTAGATTCCCACTGAAGTCTCTTGGCAATCTTTACACTGTAACTGGATAAAACTATCCAAGACAGTTTTTATAGCCAGTGGAATTCAAATGAAAGAAAATAGACTTGGTTATAATGTAATGAGACTGATGGTGAGTTTAAAAAATACATCATGGTAAACAAATCCTTCTATTAAAATTAAATTTGTATCAAGTGTGATTGTAGTTTTACCAGAAATGCATCTTTTTAACAAATATTTAGGCTATTTTATCTTCTATAGTTCAACATTACTTATGAATTTGAAAAGACACATTTATAAATATGGGAATTGTCTTCATACAAAACTTCACTATTGGGCAGGAAACAACCTGGCACAAAAATATTTTGCAAAGCTTTTTTTTTTTTTTTAATATCAGAAGGCAAGAATGTGCACCAGGACAAAACCGGTTCTTTTCCATACATTATATTCATTAATCAGGTATTCCAAAGAATGAACTATAAGTAGCTAAGGACGAGAATATTTTGGCTAGAGTATTTGGCTTTTACTGGAATTGCTGACAGTTTTGTCCTACTTGGCAGTTAGGTTGTTACTCAAATGGCAGTAAGCTGTACTAATTACATGATGCCTGAAAATTCAGTGAATCAAATGAGTTCCTTTTCCTACTTTTAAATCAAATTACAGAGGAAGCATGTGCAAGATACCTTGCAATCTTGTAAAAAATAAAAGGGAAACTTTTCTGTATTGTATTTTAAAATATGCTGACTGAAACAGTATATTACACTTTCATCTTTTAAAAACACCAAATATTTCCAGCTGAAGTATTAAGGTATGCTGACCATGAAAGCTTATACTTAAACATCCATATAATCTTTGAAAAACAAATAAATTTCACCGTCAGTGCCTTCAAACCCCTCATACTTTCTAAGCATCTATTTCATGTCTTCAAATATTAATATAAAAAAAATCACAATCTTTTTTCCATTATATGATTTACTATACCTTATTTGTGTTCATTCATCAGTTGCTCTAAAAGCAACAGAAAAGAATACCTTAAAGAGTACCTGAAAATCCTTGCAATACTCATAAAATACTTTCTATAATCACCACGAGTCCAATGAGAAATTTTCTTTTTGTAAGTGCAAAGTTGATCCGAAAAGTTGCCTGCCTCTCTCTCAACAAGGGCATCCTTGTTGAGTATTTCTACCTCACAAGCTGAAGCCAAAGTCTTCATTGGAGTCTGTCATTAAGGGACTGTCAAATGTATTTTATACAGTTGATCTCACAGCCGTCATCAATGCTTGTGAATCCGTATTGTGAGCTGACCTGTTAATTTTGCACTTACCCCAAAACACAGTGATATTTTACGTTACTATAATACTTTAAATTTACTCTAGAGGAAGGAAGAGGGAAGGCCTTGTACAAAGGCAAATTTTATCAACATACTTATATAAGAGTCAGAAAATACTGACAAATGTTATCCACAGCTGCCATGACTTAACTAGTTCAGATATCTATGCCATTTTAAGTACTAAGCCTACTCAGTAAAGGAATAAAGTATATTATTCAAAGGAACTGAGTTATCAACTTATAAGTGATAGACTAAGCAGCAGTTAGTAAAATAAAAACTATCCTTGAGAGTTCATCTCTTTGACTGGGAACCCATGATGTAAGATTTTAGAGGTTGTCATTTCCAAGCAAAGGGCTACATTTTGACATTGTAAGAGTCAGTACAGAAACAGCTTCCCTGTTTTGCGTGGGAGAGACTTGCTTTCTTTTCATGATATTTTTAAGTCTCATACATTCTTTTGCAGCAATTATTAAAATTTCCAGCAGCCTTTTTGTCTTCTTTCACTCCCACCATTTTGAAAGGTGGAATGTAGTCCTGAGTTTCAAGCTGAATGTGTTGATGTTATAAAAGGGTTCTTTCCCAGGCTTTCTTCTGGTAAACAGAAGAACAATGTTTTGTAAATATAGGAATGTTTACATTCTTTCTTATGGGACGGACCTTCTTCTGATGTCCCTCTGGGATGACCAATTGGTAGAAAGGTTTAC